>JANBPA010000038.1:0-58364 GCA_027575275.1 Coemansia sp. RSA 2711
TGCTTGTTCTGCATCTACAGGAAAAGGAGTTGAAAGAGGGGTTAGTGGTGGTGTCGGAAGCGGTACTGAACCAGCGTTATCCATAGCTGAGTCGCTGGAGGTTTGGACAGGCAGACCGTGTGACTGCGACCGCATTGCGAATCTTTCGCTTGCCAGCGCAAACTGCTACTGCAGCTGCGCAAAACCGTGCTGCCAGTCCGCAATGCAATGCAATGGCGGTCATACGGTTGTCCAACGCTACGAATTGGCGATTCTGAGCAAGTTGAAGGCAGAATTCAGTGTGAATTGGCAACAGTGTTGTGTGTTGTAAATTCAAACACGCCTGAGCCCAATTCGCGCCAAATTCAGAGCTTTTGGTGTTGCCATGCCCCTGTCCGCGCCATCGGATGCGTCTCCAGGACTCTGCGCAATGGATACGCGGTGAAACCCTGCAAATGGATGCGTACTTTGTGAGCCCTTTATGTGAAAGTGCAGATGTGGTAAGAGGAGGTACCAGCGCAAATCGCGCCGAATCCTGCCAGTTCACGCTGATCACCGGTGGTTGATCACTTAATCTTCTGAATTGGCGATGCTGGCGAAAGCGTGTTCGTCAAGCAAGCTCCGGCTGGCCTCTGGATGCTGGGTGTAGTCAGCCGGGCAGCAGATCCAGCTGTAGCGCTGTATAAACAATGACCGACGCTAAATGCCGCTTGGCCGCTGCGATTTTCTCGGGTCGTTTGCGGTGGCGATCGTGTGACGCTTTTCCTTCTTTGCTTCTCTGACAAAACACAATTAACGCTCTAGTTATAGTACACGCAACCATGGTAACAGCTGTGGCGAGCGACATCCCGCACGCTGACTATATCGCACAGCTCTCACGGCATCTGGCTTCGGTTCCGGCTACACACATTGGCATCTGCCGCCGCAGCGCGGTTGCTTTGGTGATCCGGCTGGTGCTCGCAAACCAGAACCAGCGCTACCCAGAGTTTGTTCCGCCACATGACTCCACGCGCGCGGCAGAGGTTCAAGCACTAGATCGATTCTTAAACGCCAAGGAATTCCGAAAGGCGCGGGCGCAGCTACTATTCATCCAGCGCGCGCACCACAACCAGGATCCGTGGTCGGGAAACATTGGATTTCCTGGCGGCAAACACGAAGCTGGCGATGGCTCGGATCAGAGCACTGCTGAACGCGAGACTCGAGAGGAGGTCGGCCTGGATCTGAGCGCGGGATTTGTGCATCTGGGGCAGCTGGACGATTCTCCGGCGTATATGCTATGCCGAGGCATTAAGATTGTGGTCAGCCCGCATGTGTACCTGCAAACATCCGCGGATACGCCGGCATTCACGCTGACCGATGAGGTGGCATCGGCGCACTGGATTGATTTTGGCCACATACTTGACCGGATCGATCGCCCGGTACAGCCATTCTCTGCGCGGTACCAGTCGATTGAAGTGGATATTGCTGCCCGCATATTTCGGGCGCAGGCGCAGACAAAGCCATGGTGGTTTCGCGCGCTGGGAGCATCTTTGGGCACGCTGCACTACACGGTGCTGCCGCTGCCATATGCAACCGAGTACTCCTACCACAACCAACGAATGTTGGGCAGAAGGGGCGCGTGTGCGCGATTTGCCAGTGATACAGAGTTGTATCTGTGGGGACTGTCGCTAGGGATGGTCGCAGGGCTGGTTGACCTGAGTTTGCCGCTGGCACCGGCACGACTGCCCATATATCGGTCCGTGAGCAGCCCGTGGCCGCAACTAGGCAGCTGGATGTGGGCCGACATCAACGCCGTTGCTAATGTGATTCATAACTCGTGCTGGACGCCGTATCTTCGCAAGCCGTGGCAGCGGACCACCAACGACTTTCTCCTAACGCACTTTCGTGTGCTGTCGATACTGTTCCCGCTGTCAGTTGCGGCCAAGGTGACGGCGGCGTACTTTGTGTGTAGAGGTTTATTAGGACAGAGCAGCTAGAATGAGTCATCGCCAATGAATCCGAGGCCAAACACAAAGACATTGACCATGAGATGCAGGGTCAGACCGGGGTACAAACCACGCAGACCGTAGTGGCCGACACCCCCGCCATCGCCGCTTTGAATGCGCCGGCGCAGGCGCGGCAGCGACTCACCCTCCTCGGCGATCACGCGCCACATGCAATTTGCCATGCCGGTGTACGGAACCTTTGTGGTCGGCACACACGTACGAAACTCGCGGAACTCCTCCTTGCCGCGGCGGACATACCGCGGCTGGGCATGCAGACGTGCGCGCACGGTATCGATGGGCAGCATCACGATAGCCGCAAGCGACTTCCAGGCAAGCCCGGCAGCAGCAAACAGCGCCGGGCGGTCATACGCGTCGATGCCGGCACGATCGATGGCCAGGGCGCCTAGATTTGCAAAGATCGGATCCAGCGCGTGCTTGATCAGCGTCGGGACCAGATGGTACGGGCTCAGGTACAATGCGCGCAGACCACCCTCCTCGTGCACAATAGTGCGCAGCGCGTGTGTAATGCCGCGGTACTTGCGGTGCAGTGGCGACCCGGACTGCACAATCAGGCGCGTGTAAACCACCTCCAGTGGCGACAGCAGCCAACCAACCACAACGCTGGACGCGACCAGGGTCAGCGCGGTCGGCGCCGAGTCAACATACGCGGCCTCGTACAGGCCCAGCGCCTCGTTCAGCACGCCCTCCAGCGTCGGCTGTAGCAGCAAGTCCAGCATGTTGTGTATCCAGCGGGTCAGCGCGCCCTTGAACATGCTCAGCATGCCCTCGGTGGGCTGCCGCACCAGCCGCCGCAGCACCGCCAGCTTCTCCGACGGCAGCGCCTCCAGCTCATAGCCCGGCCGCCCCACCGCGCCGTCGCGCACCACGTATCCGCTGTGGTCCACCGCCGCCCGCGTCACGCGCGTGCTGCGTCCGCTGTGCCGTGCACGCAGGTACTCGTAGTACGCCGGATCGTCGGGATCCGGCGCATCCTCGGCCTCCTCCTTGTCCTTTTCTCTCTCGGCCGCCTCTGCACGCACGGCCATCGGTAGACACTGCACTTGCAGCAGCACCTGGGCCACGCTGAACGGGTTCGTCCCGATTGTGGACAGCAGCCGCCAGCCGGCGAACTTTACCAGCTCCGTAGCCGCCTGTGTCGTGTCCAGTGGCTCGGCGTCAAGCTCGATGTCTGTCAGGCTGCTGACATCCATTGGCAGCCCGGCTATTTGCAGCGCATTGCCGGACTCGCTGCCGTTAGAGCCGCGCAGCCCCTCCAGCGGATTCAAATCTGCGTACATCCCCGCACTCCGCCCGACCGGCTCGGCGTACGGCCGAAACGCATTGCCGGGCGCGCCGCCTTGGTCGCTAAATTCGGCCATTGTTGCAAAAAAGGAAGATATATCGAGACGTGTGTATCGAGGATAGAAAAGAAGCTCTAAAACCTTCGGACAGCGAATTTCGGGAGATTCGGTCATGGCAGCCATACACGTGATCACTCACTGTTGTTGTTGTCATCCGACCATGCCTCTGACGACGAACCGTGCTCAGACTGCTCTGCGGCCGCCGGGCTAGGCTCATTGAAAAATGTGTAGATACACTTGCCCGACTTTACCGAGTGCTCGGCCGGACCCGCAACCACCGGCACTGCGGCCTGCGTGCCCGCAGCTGCTACGCGCATAATGCTGACTGGAATGTCGACAAGCTGGGCGTTGTGGATCTCGAAGCGCAGAGCCAGCGAGCCCGGGCGCAGATCCGTGCCCGTCATCTTGATGGCCAGCGTCTTGGACAGCCGCAGCACCTCATCCTCGGACAGCTGCCCTGACCGCGGCACCTGCATGCTCTCCAGCGTCCACAGCAGACGGTTGCGCTCCTTGAACCAGGTGGCTGCCGGCCGCGACGCCTGCGTGGCCACCGTGCCCTCGACGTTTAGCAGCAGCGCCGAGCTGTGCACAGTCGAACCGGCAAGCAGCCCGTCCACGTTGGGCTCGCAGAACAGCATCAGCGCGCACATGCCGTCGGCGCACTTTGTCACCTCGCGGACCAGTAGCGGCAGTACGCGCGGATCGTCGCGCCCCGATGCCTGGTACTTGAACACGGCGGCGTCCAGAGCATCGGCCTGTGCAAACAGATCAGGCCGCACAAACCGGTACCACTGGCGACTGTCCCCGTCTGACGCCGTCAGTGAGGCGTCGAGCGTCACCACGCTGGGATTTGCCACCCACTGAACGTCGGCGGCCCGCTGCACACAGATGCGCAGCGGCGCCAGCTCCAGCGGCGCGATCTTCCCGCCTACATGCAGCGTCACCTCACCGGTCACCTTGTGCTCCATCCGCGGCAGCTCGTGGCCCTGGCTCTGCATGCTAAAGTCCAGCGTCTCGTTCACCTGCATTGTCAGCGCCAGCGGCCGGTTACTGGCGCCGCCGCGCCGCGCCCGATACGACGCCGACTTGGCATCGGCGGCCTCGGATGCGGCGCTGCCGTCGGGTGAAGCAGATTGCGCCGGCTCAGCGGCGGCGCTATCCATCGGAGCTTCAACAGCGGCAGCGGTGGTCTCTGCGGAGGGAGCTAGGCTGGCATGACTTGGCTGTCTAAGCGACCGCGCACGCACCACCGGGGCTGACACGGATTGCGCTGGCGCTGGCGGAGGCGGAGGCGGAGCGCGCCGCCGGACGGACCCTTCGGTCCTTGGCAACGATTCGGCCTCGTTTTCGGGCAGCGTAGTCTTGGCTGCCGTATCCGGCTCCGGATCTAGCCCATTCTCAGGTTCCACGGTCGCTGTGACCGATGCAGTCTCTGCCGGCTCAGATCTGTTACTTACCGGCTCGACAGTCATGCCGTCGTTGGTAGGCACCCCGTTCTCGTCATCGACCACAGCTGCCTGGGCATCCAGCGCTGTGGCAGTGGCGACAGGGATTGCCGCCTCTGCTGTAGATTCTTCCGGCTCATCGTTTGCATCCGTTGGTTCCGGCGCCGGTACCGGTGCTACTTCTGGAGCGGCCATATCGAGTGTTACTTCCTGGGCCTCTGGCCGCTGTGGCATGGGCGTCAGCGGCTCTGGCTCAACGCTCTCGGTGCCCGCACTGCCTTCTGTTGGCGCCGCGTCAAGGCTGGGTGTGGCCTCGCCAGTTGAAATGTACATGGTGCGCACCTCGCGCCGGTTGCGGCGTCGCGACGATGGCGCCGACCGCAGCATCGTGGCGACTCTTGACAATGCCGCTTTGCTCTCGTCGGGGTTGTCCTGGATGGCGCGCTCGCGGATGGAAAAGTTAACCCGGAACGTCTGCTCAACCTCGTCAGTGTCGTCGCTGTCCTCGGGTTTCTTACCGTCAAACGACGGCGAGCCCTTTGTATGCATGCTGGAATTGCGTCGGTGTCCGTGGCCCTTGCTGGCGGCTGGTGGACTGAGCGCACGCGGCGAATCAAGCGCCGCGCTGGCTGGCGGCTTGGCCGGCGGAACGCTGAACGCCGAATCCAGGTCGATTGTCGGACTGCCCAGCGACGCGTCTATGACCGCTTGCGCTGGCTCGGCCTTCTCCTGCTTTGCAGGTATCTCAAGCTGCGTGAACACATCGTCGAACCGCAGGCTGTCGCCGGCTGCATGCGTGCTGTCGGACTGCTTGTTCGTGGTCTCAGCAACCTCGGGCCATGCACTGTTGGCTGCGGGTCCTTCCACATTGGCAATTATGCCGAATGCCGGGTCCACGGGCACCTTGGCGGTTTGCTGAACAGGCTGTTCGCCGTCGGCAGATTGTTCGGCTGGCTGCTCACTGACCTGCTCAATGAACTGATCGACTACCTGGTCAATAGGTTCTTCGGCTGCGTGTTTCGTAGGCAAATCAACAATCTGCTCGGCGGGCTCGTCGGCCGGCCGCGCCTCCCGAGACTTGGTTGGCGACTCGTCAATTACCGACAGACTGTGGGTAACGTGCACCAGCGAGTCTGCCGACAGTCCGCCCTCGGGTTTGGCTCCAGAGCCTTCCTGTGAGTGTCCGGCAAACACCCACTCGGCAAAATCGCCGGCGCTCTCCTGGGTGCTGGTGCTCTGCTGGCCCAGTGTGGCTGGCTTGGGCACGCCCACAGCTTCAGAGGCACTATCGGATCGATGGGCCGAGCTGGCCGACGCAAAGCTGCTGCCCTGACGACCCAGGGCCCGCGGAACGGTGACTGAGCTGTGCGGCTCGGCGATGCCAGGACTCAATCCCTCGGTGTCGTGGCTGTGCACCGTGCGCACGCTGGGCACGCCGGCCGAGCTGCCAACATCCGGAGTGACAATGCTGCCGCTGCCTGCCGGCTGCGATGAGACATCCGATGAAGCCATGGACTGGCTTGTCGCGCTGCTCTTCTTCTTCACGCGCCGCGTCTTGCTGCGGAACAGCCCTAGCTTCAAGAATCCCTTGCCGCCTGGCTTGTCCTCCGCGTCGCTAGCACTTGCGGACCGGCCCACTCGCTGCGGCCCAGGCCCATCTCTATGCGTATCGCCACCGCCGCCACTGCCGGGACGAGTCAGTGCATCGACTATCCGTGTGCCCGCCTGCAGCTGTTTAGCCGCTTCCTTTGCAGCGACCGTCTGGCCCTGGGCAGCCTTGAAAAACTCACTCTGGTAGTGCTGGAACCTTAGCACCGACTCACGCAGGACTTCGATGCGCGCGACGTCGGCTGCCTCAAAGTCGTCAACCAGCCCCGCTATATCAGTCTGCCAAAGCTGCTGCAGCCCAAACAGCTTGTGCTTCTCATCCTCCAGCCGCTGCTGCAGCTGCGTCGACCGCGCAGCCTTCGATGCAACTCGCGCGGAGAGCTTGGGAATCTGCTCGTGGTGATTGCGCATCTCCTCGGCCATCCCGTGCACACGATTGCGGATTCCCAGCGCAGCCTTCCATGCCTCGGCGCGGAAAAAGGATTCGAGCGGCCGCACCACCTCGTTGTTTATGCGCTCGGCCAGATGCAGGTGCATTCGCGCCCGCATCTCCACCTCGCCCTGGAGCATGGGCACCAGCCCCGAGGCATTGGCGCTGGCTGCGTTGGCGGCTGCGCTCGTGCTGCTGCTGCTGCCGCCCCGCGGCATGCCGTGTTTGAACCAGCCGCCGGTCTTCTCTATCGTAGTGGCCAGCGAGTCCTCGAGCTGTGCGCGCTTCGAGTAGTGCTCGATAAACTGGTGAAGCTCGGCGCTGCCCCGGTCGTACCGCTGCGCTATTTCCTGCGCCAGCGTGGTTGGCGGAAACGACTACAGGTGGTAAAGCTGCTGGGTTTTTAGTAGAGGCATTCCGGCATGTTTTGAGGCTCTAGCGCCAAGAGGGGCCTGACTTGCCTGAAGCTGCTTCGGCTCGTTCATTGTTTAAAGAAGGACGCAAATGAGGGAAATTATGAGTGCAAGACGCTTTGAAAACAAAAAATGGGCAAGGGTTTCCGCACTGCTGCCAGTGGCCGTGATTAGCTTTACACCCGATTAGATTTTCGATATGTAATCATCCATGGTGTGCCAATTCTTGAAATTACAAGTGGCTTGATACTAGGTGAGCTGGAATTAGCAGCAGAAAAATACAGTATTGGAGCCAACATAGCACGTTCAGTAGGGCGTCTATCATTTGGAGCTGCCACTAAAAGCACGGCTGCACCTGCCATTTACGGGCGCTTAAATGTCTTGGTGATGGCCATGCATTGGCAGCGTCTGGGCATATTTATGATATCCAGGAATTGGCGTTTTGCGGCGCAAGAACTGACCAATTGCTATGATTGGCAACTATGGTGACAAATGCTTTAGTGATGTGAGGCCGAGCAAGCTGCCAGTAAACCGACCCCCAACTTGCAAGAGCGCGTGGCTTTGAAAAAGACGCTTGAAATGGATCGTCCCGCGGCAGGCAAAAGGTTGGTGGGGGCGACCTTTCACGGAAAGCAAATAACTGGCAACAGCAGTCTGGATGGTGCCGGCAGCAATAATTGCATGCAACCCAAAGACCAGAGCCAAAGGCCAGCGCAATGCGCTCCAACTTTCGCGCAGCAATCCATCCCAGGCTCATAAATTGCTTCAAATCATTAATTTATTGACGCCAAACTTGTTTCTCCGCGCAGCGGTGATAAATTGCTGCTGGTTTCAGGTTGCCAGATGTTGTTATGTTGTTCTCGAAAGAGAAGAAGCGAGGAAATGGGCAATCGCAGATGCTTTCTCAATTCGAGCTGCCACAGTGGTCTAAAAATTGCTTAATTCGCGCCAGTTAGGGCGATCTCGAATGACGACACTCAACACGCGTGAAATTTAAAAGGGGAGGACGGAATTTTAATCCGTTTCTGAATTTGGGGGATTTGGAAGAAAAAGGAATATCTTTGACAGCTCAAAATGACATCGCGTATTTTTCTTCTTTTTAATTTTGGTTCATGCAGCCTGTCAATATCTCCGCTGACAATCCACCTCAATTCGAGACGACATTTTTCTCAATTTCTCTTTTCCATCCTCGGTTTTGTGCGCAAAAGGTGGCGACTTTTTATTTGCAAGGGATCGTCGTCCTTGGCCGGCTGCGGCCAATAGAATAAGCCACTGCTGCATCCTTTTCCGGGACGCACACGTGATGTGCTCGGAAACAATTGACAATGGCGGGGGAAAAAACGGCGTCCATTCACCTCGGCAGCAACGGCAGAGCAGACCAATTGAAGCAATAAATCGCTCCGAAAGGAGCTTGCCCAAAAATCTCCTTTTTGGGGAGGAGAAAAAGTGCGGCTGCAAGGGAAGGGGTTTGCAGTGCGTGGGTAATTGCCATGCCGAGACATGGTCATGCTTGCCTCCAACCCCGCTCGCTGCCTGGCTCGGGACTCTTCGGATCGGCCGCTAATCGGGCGAGTTGGTTTGCAAGCTTTTTCTGTGTCACGCCTGAGCATGACTCGCCACTGTGTCACTTCTTTTGTGCTGTATAGCTTGGTCACTTGGTCTGGGGGTATTTTTACTGCGCTAGGCATGCACATGTTCGATGGGCCCGCGTGTGCTGCATGCTGGTACCCGGCGAATGCCACCCTGTGCAAGCCCTTCTGACTGCGCCGCGCGTTGCCGGATAATAATATTTTCGATCCATGAAGTGCGCCATGCATGAGTCGCCGATTCGTCACAGGTGCGTGGATGCGTTGACGCTGCTGCGTGAAGATTTGGGTCGGCCGGCTGCGAGGTGCGCTCAGGTGCAGCTGCGTGCTTGGATATAGATCATTGTTTTGGCTGCTGTAGCCGAGCATTTTTTTCTGGGTTGTTCTGGATCGGCCGAACGGGTGCTTGAATTTGTTTTGTTGACAATGCAGTTATAGCGTAGATGGTCGACCGGCATGTCTTTGCGCTATACGCCTCAAGTGAGCGTGGACTTCAAGTGCGCTCTATTTCCTACTTTTGCATTCTCCAAAAATGGGTTTATTCGCGAGTAAGCGGGTGCTGTGTAAAAAAACTGTTAAAATAGTGTAAATTGCTAAACAGAAAAAATGACCAAATTCAGTAAACTGCTAAACTGCTAAATAAAGCACTGTTTTTTTGGAACTAGAGCAAATAGCTAGTAATTAAACATGGAGTGCTAGCACTAAATGGTGCTCAACAGTTTTATCTAGCGACAAATACACCCTAAATATTGTTTACCAGCTTGCACACGGTACTGGGTACTAGAGATCCAGTATATATATTCTCTGCGTTGCGTGCGAGTTGATCATATTATAGCTGTCGTTTCAATTACATATTACATAGTCGTAAAGCCGCTAGTTTTTTTTTGTCATTCCACTGTTGTCGTTTCCCAAACTTACATTTGGCAACTTTTGCCTTTATTCTCGGTTCGCGGCCACAGTTATCCGTCGCTGTCGGCACTGTTGCTTTGGAATTCGTCAAGCTGCTTTGGCGGTCAGATGCAATGGCAGCGGGCGGTATCAGTCCGTGCAAATGGCGATGACATTGCCTGTGGAGTAATTCCAGATCCTCGGAAAAGAAGAAAAGAAATGCCACCATATTGCCTTGCTGTCGAGGACGTGCGACAACAGTCGACATGTAGCATATGGTGATTGGCTAACCTGCTTTTTGTCAGACGCGCGTTTCACATATCCGTCGAAAAAAAAAGAATCCACGACTCGTTTTTTGGCAACAGATTTAAACAAGATGTTGTCACTTGCGGAGAAACGCTAATCGCTCCGTTGCAAAAAAGAAAATTTTAACAAGCAAACATGTTTTTTTTTGCAGTTCAATAATGTGACCCAGCATGACCGTTACTTGAAAAAGAAACAAAGCCAGCAGAAAAAAACGGCCGTCAATGACGCTATCGTCAGCGAAAGAATAAAGTGGAAAAAAATTTTCCCATGCAACTGTGTGCATCTCTCTCACTGCCTGATGCATTTGAACGCACGCTTATTCACACAATATTGCACGGCGAAATGAACAATAAACCGAACGCGGCTTTTTCCGAGGCAAGCAATGAAAGAGGAAACTAAAAAGAAAAATGAAAAATTTCAGTCTTTTTTTGAACGAAGTTTCTCGTATTCTTATTTTGTGTGTCGAGGGAATGTTCCAACCCGGGACTGGAAGAAAGAAAACGGCCAAGATGTCTTTTATTCGTTGTTGACCAGCGAATAATCAATTTGGCGTCCACTTGTTTGAAAATGGAGCATGCACCTTGTGCCTGCATGCGGAGCGCATCTGTAGTCTCTGACGATTTTCAGGACTTTATTTCCAGGCACCTGAGCGCAAAAAAAAAGTGGAAGAAAAGTAGGAAGCGGCTGCATTGCACATGAGCACAGGAGCTCGAGGCAGCTCTTGTAGATGAGCCCGGACGCACATACATACACATGTAGAAAAAAACCTCACCCTCCCATGTAATGCAGGAGCCGCGCGTTCTCCCTATCCTCGCGCCTTTTTTGTGGAGAACACACTTTGGGTTTTTCTGCGCGGCGAGGAATAGCCGAAGCAGACATCCCGTATTTGCCCTGGCCGTTCCCTCGCAGCTGCCATACTTGGCAGAGCAGCGGGGAGTATTTTTTTTGTCAGCACGCTTAAGGGGGGGTGCTGTCGCCCTTTTTTTCTCCCCTCTGCTCAGCTGACAACCGACTTTTTGTTTACGCTTTTTCCTCTGTCGCGAGTGAGGAAGCGAAATTCGGATGCGACAAAAGCCGCTCGCTTTTCCTCGCCAAAATGGGGGGGAGGAAGAGAACGTCGAAGGACGGGCGATCTTTTTCCAATTTCGGACAGCGAGACAGAAATCAGCCAGCAGGCAGCCAATCAGCGGGGGTGGGAAGCAGCCAAACACAAACCCACTTTTTCGGCAGCCCTGCTTTTTGCTGCTTGTTCCTGGAGTAAGGAAGGAAGGGTCGGAGCGAGGGGCCGTGGACCCCGGCCTTTTTTTGCCCGGGGGCCGATGTGCATGTGGAGGGGTGGACTGCAAACCACCCCTGTGCGGAACCCGCTTGTAACTTCATTTTTGCTGTGCAATTGGCTCGTCGCCCGCCCCTGGCGCCCCTTGTCCCGGCGGCTGGCCGAATAATCATCAAATAAAGCCAGGCGCTGGGCCCCCGTTTTTGGACTCTTTCTTTTTTGCTTTCACAGCTCGCGCCCAGTTCATATCTCTTCAAGAATCCTTCCTCTTTTTCTTCTTCCGCTTGCGCAGTGCGAAGCCCCTCTTCCTTTTGACGAGCCTTTACTATTCAAATTTTTTTCCACTGTTTTTTGCAGGGGGATTTGTCCTGCTGCAATACTTAACCGGAGAGGGCGACCCTCGTCTCTTTTTTTATTTCGAACGATTTCACTCTTTCTCTTCCATTACGTTCTATAATCGGAGCAACTTTATATTTATTGCGTTCGTTTTTTTTATTTATTGCTGCGCGCCGCTCTCTTTCTTCTTTTTCTCCGCCTTTTGCATTGTTAGTTTATTGGGGGAGATAAGGGAGCCGAGAAATAACAGGACGGGGAGGTGGATGCTTTAAAACACCTGCTTTTGCTGGCTTGATCCGTGGCACAAACCACCTTGTATAAAGCAATATCCCAAATTCTTTCCAACCAAATCTGGCTGCAAGCGCAATGTCAACGCTGCACACACAGTACAACAGCGGGCAGGCCGCCGGCAACAGCGGCGCGCCGGGAGCCGCGGGCATGGACGCGGTGGGCAGCGATAGCGGCGCAATGGGCAATTCGTCGGGACCGCGCGATGCGGTGGCGGCAGCTGCGGCAGTTGCAGCGGCTGCAGCGGTCGCATCGAACGGCGGCGTGCTGTCGAGCGCAGACTACGGCCGCGGGTACAGCACGATGACGCCGGTGAGTCATGGCCAGATGCTGCCGCCGCCGACGCAGCTGCAGGGGCAGCAGGGACAGAGCCACGCGCAGCACCAGTCGCAGCACCACCACAGCCTGCCGAGCATCGACATCAACGGGCACGGGGCGGCGGCGGCGGCGGTGGCCGGGTACCACAGCAGCTACGGGCTGGCGGACGGCACCAGCGCTGCGGGCGGCATGGTGGGCCTGATGGGGTCGCCAACGGCGGCGTCGTGGGGCCAGGGCGCATCGCCGCTGTCGCCGCACTCGTCGGCGGTAGCCGCAGCTAACGCGGCGCTGGCGGCCGGGCAGCAGCACCAGTCGCCGAACGCCTGGTACGGGTCGATGTACCAGCAGGCACAGTACTCGCCGGCCGGGCACGGCATGGTGATGTACCACGACAGCTACGCGCAGTCGCAGTCGGCCGTGGCGGCCGCCGCCGCCGCGTACTATCCGCCGCGCGCGCGGCTGACCACCACGCTGTGGGAGGACGAGCAGACGCTGGTGTACCAGGTCGACTGCCGGGGCATATGCGTCGCGAGGCGCCACGGTAAGTTTGCCCACTATTGCTTTGGGTGTCTGATTCATTCCCGACTGTGGATCTTGGCGGCCGGCAAGAGTGCAGCTGATGGCAAACATTGTGTGATGCGTAGTTTACGCTATTATTCCGCCTTTGCCGAGCTTGGGGGACAAATGATCCCTACTTTTTCGCCTGGAGCCCCCCCTACCCCGCATCCGGGAAAAAGGGCGACCCTACTCTATCCTACTGCATGTTCAGGCCAATTATGCAGTGAATGGACGGTTACTGCGGAGCCGCTCTTCCCAGTTCCATGTACTGCGGGCAATTTCCCACTCTAGGCACCAAGCCACCGCGCATTATTGCTAATTGGACGCCGTATATGCTGCAATGTAGACGACAACATGATCAACGGCACCAAGCTGCTGAACGTGGTGGGCATGTCGCGGGGCAAGCGCGACGGCATTCTGAAGAACGAGAAGGGGCGGCGGGTGGTCAAGGTGGGGCCGATGCACCTCAAGGGCGTGTGGATACCGTTCGACCGGGCGCGCTTCCTGGCGGAGCAGTTCAAGGTGCTGGACGCGCTGTTCCCGATATTCCAGCCCGACCCCAACACGTACCTGTACGGGACGATCCCGATAAACTCGCCGACCACCGCGGCCGGCCTGCCGGCAACCGATGCGTACACGACAGCGACCGGGTACACGCAGCTGGCGCACGCGCAGGACGCGTACACGCCTGGCGGCGTGGTGGCGGCGGCAGCGGCGGCAGCAGCGACGCCGACAAACAGCGCCGGGACATCGTCGGCAGCATCACACTCGCACGCGGCGTCGCTGTCGCAGGTGATTGCGCACCACCAGACGCCGCACCACCACCACTCGATGTCGCAGGGCAGCCTGCAGTCGCCGGGGCTGGGGATCAGCTACATTGGGTCGCCGCAGGCGGCGCGGATGCAGGGAATCTCGTCGCCGCCGCCGCCGCCGTCGGGCCCCCTGGCGGTGTCGCCGGCAAGCAGCTACACGGACAAGGGCGGGGCGCGGTATGCGCCGTACGGGACGGGGTTCCAGGCGAGCAAGCCGGCGGGGTCGAAGCGGAACAGCGTGGACCACCACTACAGCCAGATGCACGCCATCCACTCGTCGGCATCGCTGTCGTCGATGGCCAAGACGCACCACGACGGGGCGCTGGCCAGCGAATCGGAGCTGGCGGCGTCGCAGCAGCCAGCCATGAGCTCGTCGTACTTTGACAACCTGTTGGCAAAGAGCGAGCAGTGAAAGGGGGTGGTGTGGTAAACAAAAAAATCCAATTTGTGGTTTTAAAGCAAACTTTTTTTTCTTATCTTTGGTCCATCCTTTTATTCGGTTACCTTTTTTTCTTTCTGTGTTATATTTTATCACTATCAGTTATCGCTTTGCCTGCCGGAGGGGGGAGCTGTGAGGGTTTGGAAAGTCAAGGTGGACCTCGCCGAGAAAAAAAATAACGAAGGCCCCCGCCCGCTTTTAAAAGAGATTGGGCACTCGCATACAATGAATGCCAGGCAAAACAATAAATGCAAAATTATATCAACAAGAGGTTAAAAATGGGGAAGAGATCTAGAACAGGTCTAGCGCAGCGCAAATATCCTCGACAACGCCCACGGGCAGCGGCAGCAGGCTGCGCGGCCAGCCATCGACAGATGCAGGGGCCGGGCTGCGGGTTGCATCGAGTTCCGCATGCCGGATGCCGGCCAGCTGCTGGTACTGGCGCAGGACCGCGCGGACAATGTCCGGATCAGCAGCAGCGAAATCTGGCAGCTGCAGGCAAAACACGCCCGTGCATTGGCAATCCTGCAGCACCAGGTATCCGGTAGGCCAGCGCTGCAGGGCAAGCGGCTCGCATGTGGCCGCGCTGCCAAAGCGCAGCTGCGGCTGGCGCGGCTGCAGCACCAGCGACCACTGCTGCTGCGCCGTGGACTCGAACGCCACCGGCGGCTCCGGCGGAGGCTGCGGCTGCGATTGGCCAGGCGACAGGCGGAGCCCAGCGGGCGGGTTGGCGCCCACGCTGGCCAGCACCACGTCGACCGCCGGCGGCGCAGACTCGCGCCAGGCACGCGCGTGCGCTGGCGGCATTCCGCGCCACGCCGCCAGCACCACGCGCAGCCGGCCGCCGAACAGCGCCTGGTAGCGCAGGCAGCCGCGCCACACCCGGGCCATTGCCTCGCGGTCAAGCTCTTTGCTAGATAGCACCGCGTGCTCGACAAACTCGGCGCGCTCGTCGCACCAGCACACTGCCAGCCGGCCACGACGCAGGGCGTACACGCAGTGCAGCGTGAGCGTGTCGTCTGCGCGCAGCGGATGCGCAATCAGCCGCGCGGCAATAGACGAGCTGTCGGGCGGCGTGCCAAAGCGCACGCGCACCTCGTCGAGCGCGCTGTCCGGCGGAATGGCATCGGCGGCGTGCCGGCGGCGAGGGGGAAGACACGCGCCGGCCACAGCGCATCCGGGCTGCGGAAACGCGGCCGGCAGCGACACGGCAAACGCGCGGTGGGCAAACGCCGGCGTGCACTTGGCCCGCGCCGTAGAGACAAAGTAGCTTGCGCGCCGGACCAGCGGGCCCGTGCGCGTCGATTGCGGCTGAGCCTGCGGCAGAAACGCCGGGCAGCGGGCGTACACAGCCAGCGCGGTCTGCAACGGCGACGGGCGCCGCGCAGCCGCGGGCAGCGGGTGCACGGTCAGCGTCGGCCACCGCACCGGGCCGTGCGCGCCCAGGCGCGCCAGCGCATCGCCAAACGCCCGCGTTGCCGCACATGCCGCAGCGGCCAGCGCCAGCCACGGCGCCGCGCTCTGTGCCTGCGGGACCGCCACATAAAGCACCACGCTGGTTGCTTGCGCCTGCTCCAGCTGGCTGGCCGCGTGCCACGCATGCGCCGCTGCCCGCCCTAGCTGCTGCGCCGCGCTGCGTAGCGCCGGCAGCGCACACCGATCGAAGCCCTGCAGACCGCCCGAGTTTAACCCTTCCGAGCTTGACCCGTCCGGCCCCAGCATAAGCGGCCGGTGCGCGCCCAGGTGCGCCGCCTGGTACGCCGAGTCGACGTCGTCCAGGTAGCGCCCCAGCTCGCGCGACGGCGCCAGCGCCGCCCACCGCACGTCTTTGGAGCCGCCCACCGGCCGCATGTGCAGCTGCGACCACCAGCGCAGCGCCGGCGCGCTGGCGGTAATGCACACTCGCCTGAGCGCGTCCTCGGGCTCCGCCGCAAAGCCGTCAGGGTCCGGCCAATCGGCGGCCGGCTCGGCACCGTCCTCACGCTCCTCGCCCTCTTCGGCTTCCTCTATTTCGCCTGCAGCCACGCGCGCGGCGTGCGCGGCCCGCGCCGCCAGCCGCTGCGCATAGCGCCAGCGCTTGACGTACAAAGACTCAGCGTCGCGTCGCCGCAGCGCTCCAATCCCGGCGTCCTGCTGTCCATGCGTGCCCACCACCACACGCACGTCGGCCAGCGGTTCCACTGCGCCCGCACCCGTCGGCACTGTCACCGCGCCGTCGCTGGCGCTGCTGCTGCCGCCGGCCCGCCGCTTCTTGACTACATAGCCACGGTACCGCGCCGTCGGCGCCGCGCTGTCCAGCGACACCAGTCGCCCCAGCGTCAGCGCCCCCGAGTGGTCGTCGCTGCCGCCCCAACATGCCGCAATTGCTGTCAGCGGCCCACGCGCCCATGCGGTTTCGGTTTCTACAGGGCGGGGCTCGCTGTGGTCCACGCAGTCTAGCATTGCGCTGGTGGCGGCCCAGTCGCCAAGCATCTCCACAATGTCGGACCAGCTGCTGTCCAGCCGCAGCTGCGCCGCCCAGTCGCTTGGCGTAGCCGCCACCAAGTCGGTTGTTGCAGTGGCCGCCGATGCCACCGGGCTCAGCGGGGCATTATGTGTGCCGTCGTCGTCTTGACTGTGCCGCGCCCCAAGCGTCAGCAGCCCGCCCAGTCGTGCGCCCAGGTTGACCGGGACCACGGCCGTGCGGCGGCCTGTGTCAGGCGGACATACAAGCGGGATATCGGCCATGTACAGTGGTTTGCTTTTCTTTGCCGTTGCTGCCAGCAGTGCACGCCGGGCCGACGGAACCAGCGCCGCAAACACTGCCGCCCACGTCAGCCCGTCAGCCGCCGCGACGCCGACAAACAGCTCGGCCGCGGCCCCCGACACGCGCATCCACAGCGGCACCCAGTGGCCGCACACCGCCTGCGTGCTGACTGCCCGCCCGTCGCTGCTGGCCGCCGGCGATGGAGCATTAGCGGCCTGCAGACTGCCCATATCCAGCGACAGCGGCAGCGCGCCGGGCATATGCACCAACTGCGTGGTCTGCGCAGATCGCGGGTTGATGATATTCATAAACGACATCTGTCCGTCGCGCTCCTTTGGCTGTACCGCCACCGGATACTGCGAGTGGCTCTCGCCACGGGACTCCTGAGCATCCGGCTGCTGTTGCTCCTGCTCGGCCTCTGCCGCCTGCTGCTCGGCCGCCTGCGCCCCGCGCACGTGCGCGGGAATGAATCCGCTCGTGTACGAGCGCTTGGCCTTGTACGAGGTTAGCCAGCCGCGCAGCCGCCGGACACTGGCCGGAATCCGCCCATCCAGCGGCCTGGCCTGCAGCTGCCGCGCTGATACGCGCTTGATCCATGCCACCGGGTTAAGCGATTTTTCTAGCAGCGCCGCGTGCTGCATGTGCTGCGGGTCCAGCACGTCCGTGTCGTCCAGAGTTGCCGGTGTCGGCTGGTCGCGCAGCCACGATCGGCTGCTCGAGCCAATGTCGTCGAATGGTGTGCTGATCGAGCTATACGGCTTGGGCGTGACCGTTGGATTTCGTTGCTTGCTTGCTGTGGCCAAGGGCTTGCGCGGTGTTTCCGTGGACACACCAGCTGTTGCGCGTACTGTGCTGGCCATCAATCCTGGGGCGGGCTGGGATTCGGCGCCGTGCGCCCGCACGGGCTCTTCGCTGGCCGCTCCGCTCTTGGGCAGCGCGCCGACGTTGGTCGGCGTCGGTGTGAGTATATCGGTGCTCGGCGCCGGTGTCATCTTGATTGACGCCGGCGTGGCCAGGTCCACGTCCATTGCCAGCGACGGCTCCACCGAGCCCACGTGCGTCTCGGTCGCCGACAGCGCGCCGGCAATGCCTGGCGGCGGCGACGACAGCGCCTGCATCAGCGTTGCGGCCGTTGTGTTGTCAGCAAACTCTGCTGCGCTGACCGGAGCCGCAGCGATAGCGTCGGTGACGGCGGGCTCGAGGAACCCAGCGTCAATGCTGGTGGCTTCCGCTGATGTTGCGGGTCCCCCAAAGAACGAGTCAAACATGTTGTCGTCGTCAAACATGTCGTCCATAGCCTCAGGCAGTGGCTGGCTTGCGTCGCCGGGCGCCAGTGCGTCTACAGGTTGGCTGCTCGCCGGGTCGCCAAACATGGGCTCCGACTTTAGGTCGATGCTCATCGCATCTGCCGACAGCGGCGGCTGCACGGCGGCCTCAATCTTTGGCTGCGACTGCGGCTGCGCCGGCACGCTGTCAAAGAAGTTGAAGTCGTCGTCGGTCACACCAAACATGCTGGCACCAAAGTCGCCTATCCCGGAGCCCATGTTTTCCATGCCCATGCCCAGCCCCATATCGTCGCCCATCTGCCCAAACCCAAGGCTCATGTCGCCTGGCGCATCGCCCGCCTCGGCCGTAGGCGCAAGCAGCGACTCAATGCCCTCCACATTTTCGGCCTGCTCAGCCGCCGGTGCTGGCGCGGTGAAATCCACCAGCGCTTGCAGCGGGATGTCGTCGTTGGACGACTCGGATCTCGTATCCTTGGTGTCTGTCTTTCGCTGTGCCTTGCTGGGCCCGCCCTCGTCGCGCGCATTGCTGCGCTGCCGCTTGCGCGTGCCGTTGGCCTTGCCGGCCTTGTCGTTGGCCTTTGCCTTGCTGGCGGGCTGTTGGGCGAGCTTCTCGCGCTTGCGCGCCTCCTCCTCAGCCTCTTCTGCCTGTCGCTCGGCGTGGAATTGTACCATCGACTCTCGAATCGCAGCTAGCGAGCTTTCCAATACGCGCAAGGGCTGTGTGTCGAGCTCAGCGATTGTCTCTCCGAGGTCTGTGGCGGCCGGCGAGAGCGGGTCTGAGACGGCTGGCGGATCGGCAATCTCGCCCTCCTCGTTAAACTCGCCCTCTTCGCCTTCCTCGCATTCCTCTCCTTCTTCAGCCTCTTCGGCTTCCACGTCTTCGCCCTCTTCACGCTCCTCGTTTGGCACCGTGTGGCCACTTGGTTCGGCCGTAGACTCGGATTGGCCCGCGCTTGCTTCTGTGTCCGGCGCAGCGGTCTCAGTGGGGTTGACCGCGTACAGCGCCGCAGTCTCTACCTCGTCGATAAAGACCAGGCGGCGCGGGTACAGCATTGGCTCATCGCCGTCTGCCATTCTAATCCACACCAGGCTCGATGCAGGCTGCGCGCCATGTGATGGCGAGCTTGCAAGCAGGTCTCGGGAATAGCCAAACAGCGAAGACCAGGCCTCGAGCGTTTGGTCCTCAGTGTCGCCGAGAAATTCGGTGGGTACTGACAACACCATAGCCGGGGTTCCGTAAGGCGCAATCCTGGCCGCCGCAATCGGCGACAGCTCTGGTGAATCGGTGCTCTGGGCCTGACTAGCTAGCGGCGCGTTTGAGTATTTGGCCACAATCTCGTCGAGCCGCGCCATCAACGACAAGTGGTCTGCCGTCTGCGAAGAGTGCTGCAAAAGCAGGGCTTGCGAAGACGTGCTCGTCGTAAACCGCAATAAGCGCACGCATTTGGCGCTGTTGCTCTCGGCGCCAGCCGCTATATCGGCGGCCTGCGCATTGGCCGGCTGCTTGTGCTCGAGCGAATTGCTGTCAGCGATAAATCCGCCTGCGTCAAGCTGCATGCACGTGCTGGGGCTGGCAGGCGTAGGTGGCAGCTGCCAGTCATCTGGCAGGGGCTCGGCGCAAGCATTGCTGGCGTTGCCGGCAGAAGCCGTGTCGGCGCCGTCAAGCGTGATCCACTGCCGGAATCCAAACCTGACTATCGACAGCGGCATCAGCGCCTTGTCGACCAGGTTATCCAGCGACCGGTAGAATATATCGTGCACGTCAGATTCTGCGCTCACATCGACGTTGCCCTCGGAGGCCTGCGACAGGGCCGAGTTCCAGTACATCTCGCCCGAGCCAACCGCTATAACGCATCCAGTTCAATTAGTGAACCCGTCCTGCCAACACCACAGGATAAACCCCCCGAAACCTGACACGGTAGGACTTACATTTAAACTCCTTGGGGATGACCTTGAGCGACGCGACTTGTCGTTCCGATGCCAATACATGAAATGCCCAGACCTCCCACAGGCCCGCCACCGTGCAATCCGGTTCCTCGCCCTTTGCAATGGCGTCCAGCATATCTGCGGCTTTGTCGGACCCTACGGGGCGCCAGAGGCAAGGCACTCGAGCATCGAGCAGCCGGCGGCACACCGATAGCATCGACGAGTAGCCCGAACCGGTGCTCAGCTTGATCTCGTACCGACGCCACGATATGGATCGCTCCGGCACCGGCTACCAGCGAAGCACAACAACAAAGCTCACCAGCAGTTAGCACAGTGCGGCAACTACCTTGCTTGGAATGAGCTGGCAACTCGAAGCACAGTCCGTCGTGTGGCAACTTACCAGGGCTATAACGTTGGTTTCGAGGTCGCTCATGGCTCAATGCATATACGGAATGGGGAGTTATGGAAATCGGTAATCCGCCCGGGAGCTGCACTGACGAATTGAATTGACGCGTTATTCGGCGGAGTTATTCCTTATTTGTTCGCGCTGAAGGTCAGCGGATAACCTAGGAGACGCGGGCGACGCAAAATAAGCTCAGACAGCCCGTCTGATAACAGCAAAAGAGCGGGCTTGCGCTGAGCTTTAGTTCGAATGGTGGTCTGCCAGGAAGTAGCGGGGAGCCGAGCAATTTGAAATAGCGCACGCCGAGTGTACGAAAAATAAGTTATATACGCGAGCAAAGAGAAAAAAAGAGGAAGAAAGATTCAAGGTCAGAATATAGTCGCGAAAAAAATGAATAAAAAAGGTAGAGAGGATGCAAAAAAGGAGGAAAAATAACGTCCAAACGCGCGTTTTGGTGCGTGTGACCCAACGAGGGGCAAAAAATACGCATTTTTGGATTGAGATAAAAAAAATGCAGTTTGGTTTAGAAATTAATAAGGCTGGAGTTAGGTCTTGAGATAGTCGCAGTCGTTGATGTGCTCCCAGAGCTGCCAGCGGTTGTCGACCTTGATCCCGCATATGGCGCAGAACACTTGGGATGAATTGGCTGCGCTGCGTTGCTCTAGACTGGCTTGTGCTGGGCTGGACTGCGTCGGGCTGGGTTGTCGTGGATTGGCGGTGGGCTTGAGAGCTTTGATCCCGGTCTGCGTGACGTGAGTTGGTTTGGTCGATTTCTGCGACGGCATACGCAAAGAAAAAGGCGCTCTCTTTTTTTTGTTCAAAAACGTGCGGGAGCGGGAGGTTGGCGGGTACAAAATATATAGTTTCTGTGCAGGCAAGAAAGAGATCAGAATAAGGATTGCACCAGCTGGGACTAGAGATAAAAAAGGAGGCGCGGGCTGCTTTGCAGACTCAAATACACCGAGAAGAGAAGCTTGCCGACAAACAGCCCGCCTCTGTGTGCTTGCAGGGATCGATAAGCACACGATTGCAATCGGGGGGAGGTTTTTTAAGAGCCCGCTTGCACAACAAGAAAATCTCCGACGAGCCGGCGCAGTGCGAGCCGAGCCGCCAGCTAATCAAGCGCTTCAAGGTGCTTATGGCAATTTTTCGATGCTTCCCTTTCTCTTGACTTGCCACGCTTGTATCCTTTTTTTTATTATTTATGCCTGGAATTTAAGTAGAAAGGAGCGGAGTTTCCCCCCTGGTTAGCTTGCGTATCTGCCCGAACAAAGCACGGAAAAAAAGAGTGTCCATATAACACTTACCATGTCGTATCACCTGCCGTCGCTTTGGGACAAGGCAAAGATGGGCCTGATAATGGGCGGTAGCGTTGGCGCCTGTCTTGGCTGTCTGATCGGGTTCTACTCGACGATGAAGTAAGTAAACCAATGCCGGCTGGGGTTTTACTAGCGAAACGCGAGCAAAGCGTTTGCGCGAATGAATGCTAATTGCTGTTGCTTTGATGTTAGGTTTGGACCGGGTCCCCGTGGATATCTGGGAACTATTGGACAGTATGCGTTGGGATCGGGCGCGTCGTTTGGGTTTTTCATGATGATTGGCAGCTGTATTCGGTCGGACGCGGATCGGCTGTCGGCCCAGGACCGCGATGCGCTGCGGAAGAACATGGAGCGGTGGAGGGCGCCGGCGTCGACTCCCATGGCCGTTTACTTTGCGCGCAGCGCCAAGGCGTGACCAGCTTTCCCCCTTGCAAAATTAAAGCTACTCTGTTTTTTTCTGTTTAATAAGCCCGTCCTTTTATTGATTGGATAAAGGAGATTTTGATCTGTGAGTCACCGATAATCTCCCTCTGTTCCTCTTTGCTTCTTTCTTTCATCCTTTAATCAGTCTACTATTGGGGTTTCCTTTATTTTTTTCTTCTTTAAAATCGTAAGCAAATGTCGCTGGAACGTACCGCCGTGGTCGAGCGCAAGACCAACGAGACCGACATCAAAGTGCAGCTGGAACTCGGCACGCTGACGACGACCGAGCAAACGATCGAGATCAACACAGGGATCGGGTTTCTCGACCACATGTACCACGCACTAGCCAAGCACGGCAAGTGGTCGCTGCACCTATCGTGCACAGGCGACCTGCACATCGACGACCACCATACGGCCGAGGACACGGCGATTGCCCTCGGGATGGCGTTCAAGCAGGCGCTGGGCGAGCCGCGCGGGATCAAGCGGTTCGGACACGCATACTGCCCGCTCGACGAGGCGCTGGCGCGCGCCGTGGTGGATATCTCGGGCCGGCCGTTCGCCGTGGTTGACTTGGGGCTGAAGCGCGAGCGCATCGGGGCGCTGTCGTGCGAGATGATCCCGCATGTGCTGCAGTCGTTTATCACGGCGGCGGGGATCACCGTGCATGTGGACGTGCTGCGCGGCGACAACGACCACCACCGGGCAGAGTCGGCGTTCAAGGCGCTGGCAGTGGCGATCCGCGAGGCCGTGGAGCGCACGGGGTCCAACGACATCCCGAGCACCAAGGGCGTGCTGTAACTGGTGCTCCCATAAAAAAGAGATCAAAGAGGCTGGATAATATAATACAGTGGGCAAAAACTAGGAGGTTTATTCTTTCTTCCAAAGTCGGCTATTTGAAGAGGGGGGGGCGTTTTTAGCATTTGTACAGTCTACAGTCCAGTTTATACGGATGAGCCGACGGATCCGGCCATACCCGGTGCTGCCGTGGGACGATCGACGAGTGAACCCGCATCTGCGGGACATCCGGCTCAAGGTGCTCAGCGACATTGACGCGTTTATCCGGCGCGGCGAGTACGGCAAGGCCAGCGCGCTCCTGCACACGATCACCTGCTCGGGGTCGCTCCCAATACGGCACATATGGCAGCCGCTCATTGCCGTAGTGCGGCAGCAGGCGCCGCACGCGTTGGGCGCGTTCCTCGACATGATAATCCCCGAGACCCGCACGCAGGCGCCGTTCTCAGCAGCGCTCGAGCGCATATTCACACTGCTCCCGACCGCCCCGGACCGCGCGCACGCAATGCTGCTGGCGTTTACCACCGACACGGGCGCCAACCTGTCGATGGCCCATGGGATGCTGGGCGTGGTGACCGCGTGTCTGCGGGAGCTCGAGCTGCACCGCATCCGCACGCGCCGCAGTATCGCCGAGCCGCAGGTGTTTGGGACGAGCGAGTTTGCCCAGTTTGTGCTGTCCCGGTCGGAGCCCGGGCAGGGGTCCAAGTATGGGCTGGGCAGGGCGCTGAGGCATTTGGAGCGGGCGGCGGCGCTGGACTCGGAGTGCGACTTTTTCGTTCCGTTCCATGCCCAGGTGCTCGTGGCGCTGGACAGGCAGGATGCTGCCCGGGACATGCTTGTGCGTCGGTACCAGCGCGACAACAGCGTGCATGTACTGCGGATGGTGATGGCGCTGGATCCGCGGCCGCCGGAGGAACAGACCGACTATATGTTTGAGTTCCTGGAGCGGGACCCGTACGCCTCCGAGTCCGCGTACTTTGGGCCGTTTGTCGGCCGGCAGCTGGCCCAGCTCGCCGATCTGCCGGACGAACTGATCACGCGCGTGCTCCTTGTAGTCGTCGACCGGATCGAGCGCGGGGCGCCCGAGGAGACCGACAAGTGGCGGGCTCTGGCCACGCTGGTGCGCCGGCTGGGGCCCGCGCACCCGGCGGTCCGCTCGACCATGGAGCTGCGGGTTCCGTGGTGGCGCACCATGTACTTTGCCCAGAGCGTATTCGACTGCGCCGAAGCGACCGACCGCCTGGTGTACATGGCCGTGTGCGCCCAGCAGCTGGACTGCCTGGAGCCCGGCCACCCCGCGTACCGCATGCTCAGCGGCAAGCTGTCCGACCGCCAGGCCGACTTTGTCGATACCCACATTATATTGCCTGCCGAAGAAACATAGCTCATTTTTTAGCCTTGCCCGACTTGTCCGTGACCTTGATCAGATCAGCAGGCAATCCGTGCTGCTTCTCCAGCAGCCTGGCGAGCGCCTTGACCTGGTGGCCCTGCACCAGCACGGCGACGGTCTTTTTCCCGGGCACCGGGTCCACCGACGTGCTCGACGCGCAGGCCACGCGCAGCTCCTTGGCCACCGCGGCGGGATCCACGCCGTAGGCCTCCAGCCCCAGCGCGCGCGTAACCACCTTGTTGCCCATCTTCTTCTCGCACACCACGTCGACCGTCGGCGGCCGCCCGATCCGCGTCGTGGGCGCGCGGCCCGGAATGTCCAGCCGCGTGTACAGCGTCATTTTCTCCTGCAGCCGCGCCTGCAGCTGGTCGCGCGGATACACCGAGAGCTTCGAGTACTCGGCCTTGGTCAGCAGCCCGTCGCACAGGTGGTGGTCCAGCCGCACGTTGCGCGGCGCCTGCGGGTCCACCAGCGCTTGCTGCTTGATGTAGCTTTCGAGCACGCCGCGCGCCTGCTGCCGGGTAAAGTACCCGGTCGCCGGCTCGCCGCAGACAAGGTCAAACAGCGGGCGCAGCGCCTGCGGCGGCTTGAGCAGCTCGGTCACCGAGATCCTGGCCGCAGGCGCGGGCCCCGACTGCGGCACGCTCGCGGGCTTGGCCGCCGGCGCCGCGAGCTTGACCGCGTACGGCTGGTAGCCCGACAGCTCGGCGTGCTGCCAGTTCAGCGACTTTACATGGGGCTCGCCGCGGATGTCCTTGAGCCCAAGCAGCCCTTGCTTTTCGGCAGCCTTGAGGAACTTTGCCAGCTTTTTGTACGACGACTTTTTAATGTCCAGCTCGGCGCCGCGCGCCGGCGCGTTGGCAAGCATGTAGGTGGAGTACAGGGTGGATGCGCCCAGTGGCAGCAGCGGGGTGGCGTGCCGCTGGTCCAGCACCGTGGCCATCACCTGTTTGAGCGTGGTCAGCAAAAGGGCGTCCATTTCGGCCGCCGTGACTGCGGGCGCCGGCTGCGACTGCGGCCCGCTTGAGTCCTCCTCGAGCCGCAGCGCTTCTAGGGCCGGCGTCTCGTCTGCGGGCTCGGCAGGCACCGCTGCCTCGGCCGAGCCAGCGCCCAGCGGGATCTCGGGCAGCTCGGCCTTGCTCCCGGCCTCCCACAGATGGTCCCTGTACGTGTGCGCAACCAGCACGGCCTTGCCCTTTGCGCCCGCCACCCGCTGGATCTCGCGCGTATCCACCGTCAGCACGCCCACGGCCTGCGCCGCCAGCGACCCCGGGCAGCAGATCGCCACCAGCTGCCCGCGCTTCAGGTCCGGCAGCCCGTGCTCGGGAACCACCAGGCCGGGGACCATCAGATCGGCACCACCAATGAGCTTTTCCACCACGGGCGCCCACGTCCACAGCACCGGAAGCAGCGCTGGGAACTGCCATAGCGTGTACACGGTCGGCACGAGCAGCGACGAGGTGGCTCCCGGGACCTCGGCTCGGAACCATAGCGGCTCGTTGCTTTCGCTGTAGATGATTTCGCCCTTGTCGCCTACGTGCGAGACGAATTTGGCCGACTGCAGCTTGCCCGGCATTGGCCCGGGCGTCTGGTCGGCCGTCTGCGGATACGTGTCCTTGGTCTCCTGCACCAGGTGCCGGCATGCAGAAACACGTAGCGCCGACTGCGCTTTGGTCTGGTACGGCTTCTTAAACATTGATTTTGCAAATTTACAAGTATAAAAAAGGAGTTTGAAGAAAAAAGAGAAAGGGTGGTTTGAAGAGAGAAGAGAAGAGAAACGGGTTTTAATGCTGGGATCGGTCGCGGAATAAAAAAAATAGAGCTAGTCGGATTTCCGGTCGGTTGATTTAAGGTTATCTGGCTTGGAGTCGGCAGCATATATGGACAGCTCGTCGGCCGATGCGGCTTCAACTGCTGGCATCTCGTAGCGGTACTGCGCGCGGCCAAGCATCCTTGTGACCGCCATGCGCGCGCCCGCACAGGCCAGCATCGCGACGACCGAGCCCAGCGGCGCAAAGCAGAACGCGCCGAGCACGCGCTCGTCGTCAACGTACAGGCCGCCGTCCAACAGGAGCAGGCGCCAGCCGTCGTGCCTGTTGCCCAGGTACACTTGTCCAAAGCAGCCGACCGCCACCACGCCGCCAAAGCAGCCGGCCAGGGCATCGGTCCAGTGCACAAAGTCCAGGCGGCGGAACAGCCCGCACAGCACGGGCAGGATGGTGGCGCTGGCCAGCAGATCGGCCAGCAAGTACACCTGCAGAATGTCGGGCGCGCGCATCGCCAGCACGATGACAGGCACGTTGAGGGCAACTACGGCGGCGCGCACCACCCAGATGCCGACGCGCTGCTCGGCCAGATCGTAGAGCGACGCGAACAATGCGGTCTGGCACGTATCAATCGCGCAGCAGCTGAGCGCCGTGGTGAGCACCAGCGTCAGCCCCGACACCCAGCCGGACAGCGACGCGACAATGGTGAAGAACGCGCTGGACCCCGGAACGTCCGAGTCAGCCGACCACGTGCCGGCCCAGGCGGCCAGCGGGCCGGCCATGCCCACCAGCGCGGTGACCACAAACACCAGCCAGAACGCAATGCCCGTGGCCCACCGCAGGTCGCGGTCCGAGCGCGACGCAAACGTGCGCTGCCAGAAGCCCTGGTGGTACATGTTGGAGAACGCAATGGCCAGCGTCAGAATGACAAACAGCTCGCCGCCCATTTTGGTCGGCGCCACCAGCCCGACCCGATCGATGTCGGCCTTTGACGGGCGCACGCTCACCGCGACGGCCACCACGGCCACCACCATGAGCACCAAGATGAGCACGCACTGTACGGCGTCGGTCAGCAGCGACGCAAACACGCCGCCAAACGCCGTGTATATGGTGGTGACCACGCATATGACGATCATCGGCGCCAGCGGATGCACGGGCGTCAGCAGCTCGAACACGCTGTAGATGGTGGTCAGCTCGCTGACCAAGTACATGCCCACGAACAGCGTGCAGATGGTGCCGTACACCACGTGCAGCGGCCGCCCGAACCGCTCCATGATAAACGCGGTCATCGACCATTGGCACGAGTTGTGCTTGCGGAACAGCGGGCCCACTACCGCAAACACAAGCAGCGGCGCTGCGGCGGCAAACGCATAGGCGAACACGCCGGTGATGCCGGCGATTGTGCCCACCTCGGGCAGCGTGAAGAAGATGCCCGAGCCGATGTTCACCGCGAGAAAGTTGAGGGCCAGCGCCCAGACGGCCTGCGACCGGATGGCCTTGAGGAACAGCCCGGCGTTGCGGTGCGACCGCCAGCCGGCCGCCAGCCCCAGGACCAGAAAGATTATCAGCGTCACGTAGATAAGCGCGTTGGCCGCGGGTCCCGAGACCTTTGGCTGCTGCGAGGCGCTGTCAGCCATTATGTAGAATTAAAGAAATGGAGAAGATAGGCGGCGTGCGCGTTCCAGGAGTCACAGCAGGGAAAGTGCTGGGTTTAAATAGGGAAAGAGCTCCCTCCTTTTCTCACTCAAGTTACGGGCTAATTGGGGGACGAGATAACCGCGCGCATTTTGTTGCCCGGCAGCCGGATAAATAACCGGCATATTAAACTCTGGACCAGTTGGGGGGCCGTGCAGACGCGCAGACTCCGTCCGGGCGGATAATAGCACCGCGCATGTTCTATAACGGGCGTTTTTGAAGCCGA
Source organism: Coemansia sp. RSA 2711 (assembly GCA_027575275.1). NCBI lineage: Eukaryota > Fungi > Kickxellomycota > Kickxellomycetes > Kickxellales > Kickxellaceae > Coemansia > Coemansia sp. RSA 2711. The sequence goes on from JANBPA010000038.1 coordinate 28,001, forward strand.
ATCGAAGGAGGTTCTTTTGTTAGAAGGAAACGCTTAGCACTTAGTCCTTTTGGCGCTTGAGCTGGGCCTTCCAGCGCTCGAGATCGGCCTGGATGTCCTTGGGCGCAGACGGGCGGGAGGCGCCGCTGCCAGCCAGCGGCCTCGACGCCTGTTGCGGCGAGCCCTTGCTGGTGGAGCCCGCACTCGACGCGCCGCCCTTGCGGCCCAGCAGGTTTTGGAAGAAGCTGGTCAGCTCCTCGTTGGGCGTGCCCGATCCCGGGTCGGCGGCTGCAGACGCCCCGCCGTTCGATGTGGCCTTGCGGCGCAGAGACGCGTCGACTGGCGGCGGCAGCGGCGGCTGCTGTGGCGGCTGCTGCTGTGGCGGCCGTGGGCCGGCGCGGGCGCTGCGGCCCAGCGATCCGCTGTCGGAGCCGTCGAGCGGCGCGTCGTTGTCGTTGTCGTCGTCGGACAGCGCGGCGGCCGTCGACAGCGACGACTCGGCGGTGTGCACGCTGCGCAGCAGGCTCGACGCCTGACGGCTCGACGAGCCGCGCGCGCGCACGTCGTCCAGGGCCTCGTCGCCGCCCTCCAGCGCCAGCTGCTCCTGCTGCTCGGCGTGCAGGCGCGCAAAGAACGCCTGGTCGTCCTCGACGGCGACCTCGTTGGCCATGCCGTCGGCGGCGGCGGTGGCGGCGGCCGCGGCGCTGCTGCTGTGCTCGGCGTGGTGGCGGGGCGCCGGCACGGCGGCGGCAAACGACAGCAGCAGGCTGGCGGCGCCGGGGTCGTCGGCAGCCGCGCAGGCGCCCTCTTCCGCGCGGCCCGGATCGTCGGCGGCCCGCGACGCGCGCTCGACAACGGCGCGGTACCGCGCCTCGTCGGCGGCCCACGCGTCCTGCGCGGCGGCGGCGCTGAAGGGCTCGCGCAGGTAGGCGATCTTTGCGGCCGAGTCCCAGCCGGCCGGCACAAACACGGCGTCGCGGTCAACCACGTTGGCGCGGAAGGCGCGCGGCGCGGCCAGCAGGCGGTGCGCAATGTAGCGGTACAGCGCGTCAAACGAGTCCGGGTTGTGCGTCGACGTGTACACGAGCGCGGCGCCCAGGCGCAGGCATACGGCGCGCAGCACCTGCTGCACGTGGTCAAAGTCCTCCTCGCCGAACGCGCGCTCGCGCTCCAGCGCGCGCATGGCGTCGGCCTTGGTGCACACCACCACCAGCGGCAGCCCCAGGTTCGTGGCCAGCACGCCGGCGCCCAGCGGCAGCACCACGTCGGCGCGGCCGCCGCGCGCCTCGTCCTCGCTGTACTCCTGCAGCCACCGCTCCAGCCGCTCGCGGCCCTCGTCGACGGCCGCGCGCCCGGGCGTCCACGCGGCGCCGCCGCACACGCCGTCCACGGCCGCCGCCAGCACGTGCAGCCAGCGCAGCAGCGACTTGACAAAGCGCCACGGCCGCGCCCAGTCCAGCACCACCACGGCCGCGCTGCCGCCAAACGTCTGCGCGTCCAGCACCAGCCGCAGCAGCTCGCGGTCCGCCGCGCCGTCCGACGCCAGCTGGAACACGCCCACGCGCGCCACGTCCTCGCCGTCCTCGTCGCCCACGTCCATGAATGCGTACGACAGCGCCACGTCCAAATCGTCCAATTCGCCGTCGCCGCCCGCGCGCTCGCCGCGCGCCGCCCGCAGCAGCTGCCGCACCACGCTGCTCTTGCCGCTGCCCGCGTCGCCCAGCACCAGCAGCCGCTTCTGTGCCACCGCCTTGCTCGTGCTGACCTCGCGCAGCACCGTCTCCCACAGATTGCCCTGCTCCATTAGATGTGTCCTATGCGCATGCACTGTCGAAGCGCCCGTCTCCCCTGTACAAAATAAGAATAATGCCCGTGCCGGATACAAAGACAGTAGCGCTCGCAAATGAGGTGTTCCGAATTCTACCCAGAGCTGAAATGCGCGTACACTCTCTGCGTTTGAACCCGCTCAGCTCGAGTAAATGCGATCGGCCGCCTCACGTGAGCGTCTGGGCTTGATCCGGCAAGCCCAGCGAGATCAGCCAACCCCCCTCTCTCTTCTCTCTCTATTCCTTTCCGTTCACCATGTCGAGCCTCGTTGAGCAGTCCAAGCGCTGCGCCGCCTTTGCCGCCGTCGACAAGCACGTGCTGCCGTCCGTGCGCGTCCTGGGCATTGGCAGCGGCTCCACCGTCGTCCACGCCGTCGACCGCCTGCTCGAGCTGAAGACCCAGAACAAGCTCAACCCCGATCTGCTCTGCGTGCCCACCAGCTTCCAGTCCAAGCAGCTGATAATTGACGCCGGCCTGCGGGCCGTCGACCTGGACGACCTTCCGGTTCTGGATCCTGAGCTGGGCGGCTTTGCGTCCATCGACGTTACCATCGACGGCGCCGACGAGGCAAGTATCAGCTTCCGCCCCCCTCCAAAACAACAACAGCGGCTCTCGTCTCTGGCCCTATGTCCGCAGCTGATTTGCCCACTCAAGTGTCTTTATTCTAGGTCGACTCCGAGCTCAATGCAATCAAGGGCGGCGGCGCCGCCCATCTGCGCGAAAAGCTCGTCGCCCACGCGTCCAACAAGCTGGTGCTAATCGCCGACTACCGCAAGGACTCTGATCTGCTGGGCGCAAAGTGGCACCAGGGCATCCCCGTCGAGGTGTCGCCGCTGGCCTGGCGCACGATCAAGCGCCAGCTCGAGCGCATGCGCCCGACATTGCCGTCGGACCCGGCCGCCCTGTTCGAGCTCGATTGCCCGGCCGCCGAGCTGCGCCAGGCCGTGCGCAAGGCCGGCCCCGTGGTCACCGACAATGGCAACTTTATCTTGGACGTGCGCCTGGGCAAGGTCTATGATCCGCCGGCTGTCGACCGATTGATCAAGATGATCCCGGGCGTCATCGAGGTCGGCATCTTCAGCAACATGGCCTGTGAGGCCTGGTTTGGAAATGAAGACGGCTCAATTGTTTGCCGCATTCCAAAGTCCGAGATCAAAAAACAGCTTTGAATGTCTCTCTCCCATATATTCTACATTCGATGCTTGAACTTGATATAAAACACCTCCCTACAGCTCTGGCCCGCCCCGTCACTGCACTGAAAACCTCCCTTCGTGTACAGACTGCTAAACCATGTTTGTTCGTCCAAAGAAACCGGTCCCCGAGCCGCACGTACGGCACTCGCTAGCCGATCTCGGGTACCACATCGACCCCGAAGACGGCCTGATCCGCAGCACCCGCACCAACCAGCCCTACGCGTTCTCCGAAGCCGACAAGCGCCACGCCACCGAGCTCTACTACCAGCTTGTGCACCCGGCATCCCGCGCGCTCCTCGCCCTGCTCACCGACACGCTGCACATGGACGCCATCCCCATTCCCTCTTCAACCCAGCCGCACTGCTTCGTCTACGCGACCCCACGCGCGCTCTCGTCCCAGCAGCTGGCCGTGCTGATCGTCGGCCACGGCACGTTTGCCGGGGTCTGGGCATGGAACACGCTGCTCAAGCACGGGGTCCACCAGGGGAGCATGGTCGACTATATACGGGCCCTCGAGCAGCGCGGAATCGGCGTGCTGGTGCTCAACCCGAACATGAACGTGGTGGCGCCCGACGGCGTGGCCGAGTCGCATAGCAGCTTTACCGGCAGAGGCACCGAGATCCGGGGCAGCGAGACCGCCGACGAGCACGTGGGCTTTGTGTGGTCGCAGTTGCTGCGGGACAATAGCGCGGTGCAGCGCATTGCGTTTGTTGCGTACAATACGGCGGGCAACGCGGTGGTCGATTTGCTGCGCTACGACTATACGAGGTTCGTCGAGAAGGCTGCCGGCGTGGCGTTTATTGAATCGACGCATTCGCTGTTTGATTTGGGCCGCGGGTCGCTCGTTTGGCTGGCCGGGGCCGCGCAGAACTGGCAGACCCAGATGGGCCAGGATGCCGGCGACACGAGCACTGCCGACCGGCTTGGATGCCCGGTGGTCGCGGTCGAGAACACCACCGAGTCGCGCGAGATGACGCCGGCGCTATGCAGAGAGGGCATTGTCGAGTATCTGGCGGCGTGTCTGGAGCGCGGACCGCTGCCCAATGCCGCCGACTTTGGCCCCGGGCAGGACCAGGGCGAGAACCTGGCGCAGGCCATGGACGAGCTGTCGGATAGCGACAACGACGGCGGCATTGACAGCCTCGACAGCGTGGAGGCGGTCCAAGGCTCGCACGTCAGGGAGGACGGGTACATTGGCTGGGACTAAGCAGCATGTTTGTGTCTATTATAAAGGTCGGGTGTTCATAGGAATGGCGGAAAGGGGAAGGGACGGGGGCGGGGGCAGTGGACACCGCGGGGCGTCGGCCAGAGACATGCCGGCCACGTCGTGGTGGCTGCTGGACGCGATCAGCACGGGCTTTGACGAGGCCGGCGGCAACGGCAGCGGCTGGCTGCGGTAGTAGTCGTCGTGCGTGGAGCTGAACGCCGACGAGCCCGCATAGTGCGACGAGCTCAGCATCGGCGCCAGCATGTCCGACGCCAGCCCGTGGACGCTCATGTCCAGCGGCAGGTAGCTGGCCGACGGGTTGGCCGCCGCCAGGTTGTCGGCGCTGAACTGGCGCTTCAGCAGGCTGACGCGCTTTTCCTTGGTCGACAGCAGCTCGGCGCTGCTGCGTTTGCGCAGGCTGCTTTTCGAGCTGGACGACTCGGCCAGGCGGTGGCTGCTCTGCACGCGCGCCGCGGCCGACGGCGTATGCCGGTGCGCCGAGAGCTTGGGAAACTCGTGCACCTGGCTGCCCTTGCGGTACTGCTGTGGCCACGCCGGCTGCGACGGGCGAGACTGGCCGCCCGAGCGCCGGATGCGGTCGTGGGCCATCTTGATGCAGTAGCGGTGGGCCAGCGACCGCTGCGACGGCAGCAGCTGGTTCCACGTCAGGATGTCAATTGGCACCACGCTCGGCGGCTCCAGCGTGCCCGGATGCGCCGACAGCACGGACTGTTCGGGCGACGGCGCCGCTGCCATGGTCGCGCAGCTCGAGTTGGTGGCCGAGCTCAGCGCGGTCGGCCCCGTCGGCAGCCGCAGGTCCGAGGGCCGCCGGTCGCGCGCGCCCGACGAGCCGCGTCGGCGGGCGTCGGATATGCGCTGGCGCAGGGATGTCTGTGTTGGCAGGTCGGCAAACGACACGTTCGCGTCCGGCGCGTTGGTTACGATTGTCTGCTGCTGCTGCAAAACCGTGCGGCTGCGGCTCAGTGTCACCGAGTACGACAGCGTCGACTGCGAGTCCAGGTTGATAATTGGGCGGTCGTCGAGCTTGATCTGTGCCAGCGTCGGCACGGCCAGCAGCGTCGTGTCGGTAATCGCGGTGCCGATGGACGCGGCGCGCGCGTCCTCCATGGCCAGCGCGCTGATGGATCCGTGCGCGTCGAGGTACGCCTTGAACTGCTCGTACTCAAAGAAGTCAAAGGCCGCAAAGCCGTCCGCAATGTGGCGGTACTCGGGCGTCGCGTGCTCGGGCGGCGTGCGCGTGCGCTTGGACGCGCCGCGCCGCCGCGCCGACTCGGTCAGCGGCTCGGGCTCGAGCAGCATCTCCTCGAGGTCGTGCGAGATGTCAAAGTTGGACTGATCGGTGCTGGGCGTGAACGGCGGCACCACTTGCCGCGCCTCGAGCCGGTCCCAGTCGATCGACCCAAAGAACGAGTGCGCCTTCAGCTCGCTAAAGCCCATGCGCTGCGTCGGGTCCTTGGCCAGCAGCCCGCGCATCACCGAGATGCAGTCGTAGCTGACTTGTACGTCCGCCACCAGCGGAAACTGGATCTCCTCGTACAGCACCGCATGCCGCAGCGCGTCCGAGTTCTTTTTGTGCCGGAACGGCCGTCTGCCGTACACGCATTCGTACATCACCACTCCCAGCGACCACCAGTCGACCGAGAACGTGTAGCCTGCGCCGCTGATCACCTCTGGCGCCATGTAGTTGGCCGTGCCCGCCACCGCATAGTGCGGCGCCCCGTCCACAATGCGCGTGGCAATGTTGAAGTCGCTCAGCCCAATGTGTCCGTCGCTGTCCAGCAGGATGTTGTCGGGCTTGATGTCGCGGTGCACGATGCGATGCACCGCATGCAGATGGTGGACCGCGCAGGCCAGCTCGGCTATCCAGAACTTGATCATGCCTTCGAAGAACCGCCGCCGCATGATGTGGAACCGCAGGTCGCCGCCCATCATCAGGTCCATCACCATGAACATCGCGTACTCGTCCTGCCACGAGAACCGCAGGTTGACGATAAACGGGTGCTCCAGCTCCTCCAGCATGTCGCGCTCGCGCAGCGTGTTTCCGTGCGCCTTCATGTTGATGCACGTCGCCTTGCTGATGTATTTGAGCGCATACATCTTGCCCGTGGTGCGATGCTCCACAATCCGCACCTTGCCAAACGACCCGCGTCCGATAACCCGCAGTAGCCGGAACTTGTGCAGCCCCAGTCCCTGCTCGGGCTGCTGCTTGGCCATCGCGTTACCCATGCCTCTATGTGCGGAAAGATATGAAAAAAAAACAAGAGGGGAGAAGATGGAAAAAGAGAGGAAAAATGACAACCTGGACCAACGGAAATGAAAAAAAGAAGAGAAAAAGGAAACAGAGCGCAAATCTAAGAAGGCAAATATTTATGCATTACTCAGATCATCCTTGGAATAAAAAAAAACAGGAACCCAAGGGAAGGGGGGATTTTTTTCCAGACACATTCAAAGAATGCGGAGACTATTGCCGCTATCCGGTGGCTTGTGGCACCTATTGATTCAGTTGTTCTCTCTGCAGCGACACAATCAGCCGCAGCCCTCTTTAGCCTTGAGCTGTCGGTGTTATTCCGTTTGTTGCCGTTGTTTTTCAGGCGAGCCACACTAGTTGACTGCGCCGAGTTGGAGCCGCTCTGCACGACACTCCTGGGGTTTGTTGCGCAAACGACACGTCGAGCTGATTTGCCAACATCGGACGCAAATTTGGCACCATATCTGGCTCTCGCAGATGTCTTTATTGGCTGATCCCGTTGCTGTCGGAGGCGCAGGACTGCGTGCAGCCCAGATGCATAGTCTGCGCGTGTGATATATATGATGCAGCTCGAGCTTCGGACCATGCCCAGGTACTGGGGGTTTTTTCAACCCCTGGCGTGTTGCGAATGGGTGGGTCGGACCGAGGCAGCTAGACCTGACGCGAGATTTGGCGTGGAAAGTGCATGGTCCTCGTTTGCGGATTACTGCGCTCATTTTGCGAGTTCCGAAATGGCGTGTGTTTTTAGATACATGTACTGCGGATTGTGTATGGTGTTTGTCGTAACGGTGCACAAACTACCAATACCATCAGCACCAAGTTCATGCTGTGGCGGGAACAATTGCAGCCGCGGCGCACAATTAAACGCCACGGGCAAGCACAACAGCGGTCCCGAGTCGTCGTGCCAAAGGGTAACCCAGCGCTGCAGCTGGCACTGCCGACAATTGTTGCAAGAAACTCGAGCGTTTCTATCAAGAACATCAGCAACTCGTTCAGGGTGTAAATTTTGAGTGTTACCAACGCGGGGTTCAAAGCATCTGTCGAACCAAGTGACCTTTAAGCGCTGGTTGCCGACAGCTCAATCGGTCTGTTAGCGAGATATCTGCCTCAAATAGCCGATTCGTTTGTTTGTCAGCCAGAGTTGTTGCTGCCACAGCGCCCAATGTCAAGCGCTTTACAATTACCAGCTGCTTCCCGAGGATGAATAGCATTTGCCAAGGCTGTGACACTCGTGCTGCACCTGACCGGTGAATCATTGGTTGTAGATTACGTGCGCGATGCATCGCTTGTTTCCCACCCGTTTCAATCCGCGGTCACCCGTCGCATGCGCAAATAATTGGAATCCTTCATAGAATGGCATATTCCACAATGCGACAACTGCAGGTCCTGCAGCTAGATTGCTCCAGGCTAGTTTTTTTATCGGACAGAAAAGGTGCGCTGGGAAAAAAGGGATGGTGCTCAAGCGCGGTATATGAGGAATGCTCTATACCAGCTGTTTTGAATATCAGCGGCTTCAAGTTCTTATTTCTTTCCATTTTGTTTCCACTCGATTGCAACACCGCCGTATCCACTCCAATAGCTACAATCTCCTATTGCGTTTACAATGACTGCTACTGCTGAAATTGACATTGGCACCAGTGTTGAGCCTTTGCTCCCGTCCACCGCGCTGGACACTGTCGGCACTAACCTGGAGCGCAATTCCTCGCTGCCGTACCAGTTTATCGACTACCGCGTCTCGTCTCTGGCCGATAGCACTGGCAACATGCCGCCGATTGTGAGGCAGATTGTCGAGGGCTTGACCACGCTCCGCGCCTTGCCGGGAAACAGCGCCAAGGCGACGCGATCCCTGCCGACAGTGCTTCTCTACGACGACGCTGGCCTGGACTATTTCGACCGCATCACCTATCTGCCAGAGTACTACCTGACTGCATGCGAAATCGAAATATTGCAGACGCACATTGAAGCAATCGTTGCTGAGATTCCGGACGGCTCTGACGTAATTGAGCTCGGGTGCGGATCGCTGCGAAAGACAGAGCTTCTGCTAGACGCGCTGGACAAGAGGCGGACAGCAATTACCTACTATGCGATTGACGTAATGCCGCAGCCGCTGCACGAATCGATGGCCAAGCTGGCCGCCCAGTTTGCCAACGTCTCCCTATGCGCGCTGTGCGGCACGTACGACGAGGTCTTGCCGCGTCTGACAAAGTCCGAGCGGCCCAAGACGGTGCTGTGGCTGGGGTCCTCAATTGGAAACTACCATTCGCCTGACGCGGTCGAGTTCTTGAAAAAGATATCTCAGAGCGTGCTGGCTGCTAACGATGCCCTCATTATCGGGATGGACAAGCAAAAGCAAACCAGCATCATTATGGACGCCTACCACGACTCGCAGGGCGTAACTGCCGAGTTCGAGCTTAACATCCTTACACATATTAATCGCCTTGTTGGGGAATATGCGGCACAGCAAGGCGATACCACATTGCCAGCTTCTGCTACCGGCCTATTTGATACGAGTGCGTTCCGCTACGTGGGAGTTTACGACGAACAGATTGGGCGCCACGACGCTTACCTTGAGGCGTGCGTAGATACGGAGGTCAGCTGGCCGCACAGCATTGTAGCTGAAGTCAAGGAGATATGCGGAAGCGATAGTAATGTGGCAGTCAGGCGCGGCGAGCGCATATACATCGAGTCGGCCTACAAGTACAGCGACAGCGCCGCCGAGGTGTTGGCTCAGACCATTGGACTGACATTCTCTGCCGAGTGGACCGAGTCGCGCGACTACTACACGCTGAACCTGTTTCGTAAGCCGCAGGCAGCCATGCCGCTTGTGTCGCAGACAATCCCGGTTAGCTTCGACAAGTGGAGCATCCCAGCACACCGCGCAAGCACTCTACTGAACACATTGTCGAATTCAAGCGCGCCTGAGCAGTTTCCAACCATACCAAGCGTCGACGAGTGGACAGATTTGTGGGCGGTCTGGGATACGCTGACGCTGCATGTCCTTGCCCGCAAAAGGCTGCTGGTGCGCCCGATTGACCTTCGCCATCCGTTTATCTTCTATCTCGGGCATATACCAGCCTTTGCGGACATTCACATGGCGGCTGCCGAGTCGGCGCCGCTGTCGGAGCCGGCCGTGTTTGCCCAGTGGTTTGAGCGGGGCATCGATCCAAACATGGAAGATCCGACGATCTGTCATAACCATTCTGAAGTTCCAGACGAGTGGCCATCGGTCGACAAGATTACTGCTTACCGCGACCGGGTTCGCCGCAGAATAACCGCCTGGGTTGACGGCTACTATGCGGCAAACAGTGCCGTGTCTGCCGATGCTGCGCGTCATGTCTGGATGGCATTTGAGCACGAGGCGATGCACATTGAAACCTTGCTTTACATGGTTCTTCAGATGGACCCTGCTGACATTCGCTCGCCAGCTATCTCGACGTTTGGCCTAAATTCGTCTGCACAGCCCGCCAGGTCGTGGATTAGCTACTCGGGAAGCCCTGCTGCTGTTTTGGGGCTGACAGCCGATAGCGAAACCGCTCTGGGCGCAGCAGCGCTGCCGACGGGGCATGTCTTTGGATGGGACAACGAGAGCCCATCAATGAGCGTCGCTATCAAGCCATTCCGAATTCACACGCAGCCGATTACCAACAGCGAGTATCTGGGCTTCCTCAAAGCCATTAGTAGTGGAAGCGCCCGCGCCGACGGGGAGCTCGACGACCTGATCCCGCAGTCGTGGGTTGCGCTCAGCAGCAGCCAAGGCCCAACGGGCAATAAGCTGCTGGATGCAGATTATGGCGTGCGCGCGGCGGTCGGCACCCCGTCGATTAGCAAAACCGAAGCAGCGCTGTGGCCGGTCTGCGTCAGCCAGGCTCAAGCCGAGGCGTACGCCAGCTGGTGCGGCAAGCGACTGCCCACCGAGGCCGAGTGGACATACGCAACAAGGTCCTACCACCTTGCCCGTGCTCTGAGCGCCAACGCGCCGAATCTCGCGTATTCATCTGCCATGCCCGTGGACAAGTACTTGGGCGAGCTTCTAGCCGCACAAGATGCCAGTGGCGACGCTCATGCTTGCCAGCCTTACGACATGTTTGCGCCGACCAACGCCAACATTGGTCTTTCGCATTGGCACCCCACGCCGGTCCCGACGACTCCAGCAAGCCCCGACTGCCTTCCTGAGGCGTCGTTTATCGGCAGTGCGTGGGAGTGGACATCAACGCCATTCCATCCGTTTGACGGGTTCAAGCCGTCACCAATGTATCCCGGATACTCGGCCGACTTTTTCGATCCGCCGGAGACCCACGGTAGCGACTCTGCGCACTACATTGTCAAGGGCGGGTCGTATATCACGCATCCGCGGATTGCACTGCGTCAGACATTCAGAAACTGGTACCAGCGCGGCTACCCGTACGTGCTGGCAACATTCCGTCTATGCGAAGACGCCTCACTTTAGTTAATTTATTATGTTTTTTTGGAGGATATATTTTGGTACAAAAAATGAGGCAGGGTTTTTTTTTAGACAAACGGCAAGCTACGCTTTGGCAGTGGTGTTTCCATATGAAGGTCCACTGGATATGTGCGATCGGCGTTTGCCTCGGCGTGCACGCGCGCAGCTGCTACAAGGCAAAGCGTCAGAATAATTGTCAGTGTAGGTACAAGAGACATGGTGCTATTGAAGCAAAAAAAAAAAAGAAAGAATAAAAGTCTGTTTGCATAAAATCTGCTATCCTGGGTTCCAAACAACCGTCATATATAACTATATTTGTAGCGAGAATGTTTTTGGCGATATACGCGGCACGTGTCCAGCACTCACCAGTTAACGCCACCCTATCGCATGCTACATCAGCGGATGCGGCACCTGTATTTGCAAGCTACTTTTATCTCGCGAATAACAGCCATTCTGACTGGCTGCAATATAAAAAAAAGTGTTAGTTTACTAGAAAACTTTTACGCTAAACTCGACTATATTTAGAAGCTAGGGGAGGTTGCACATGCCCGGGTTGCGGGCGCACCACAGCGGCTGCATGGGCTCGGCGCTGATGCCGCGGGCAACCATGCGGAACCGCTGCTCGTGCAGCCGCGAGGCGACTTCATCGGTAGTGCGCACATGCCCGGAGGCATCAGTCTTGCCCGACCAGGCGGTCTCGGCCATCGCGGCCGCGCGCGGCCACAACCGCGGGTCAATAACAGTTTCGTCGATCTGCTCCGACCACGCGGCCACCTCGGTGCCCATGATTAGCTTGAGCTGCTCCGGGTCGGTGATATTGGCGGTCACGTCGTAGTTGTACACGTGCATCCACGACTTGAACGGGTCGCACCACGAGTTGCCGTCAAAGTTTGGCAGCCACGCGCCGTGCCCGCAGTCCAGGTAGTACGAGTCGTAGTTGCTCGACACAACGCGGTAGCCCTGGGCCGTGGCCTTTTCGACCGACGCGTGCTCGAGCCACACTTGCATGATGGTGTTGGGGCTGGGCGTAAAGTTCGACTTGAACAGGGTTTCCTCCCAGGTGTACGCGGACTTGCCCGTGGAGTCTAGGTGTGCGTGGACTTGCGCGTACCAGCTGGCCAGCAGCGATTCGACGGTTTCGCCCGGGTGTGCGCTCAGGTACGCCTTCACGTCGGGGTCCTCTTCCCAGCATTGGCGGTTGACCTCGTCGCCGCCAATGTGGAACACCTCGTCGGGGAATAGCTTGGCGTACTCGTCGATCAGCTTGTTGGTGAACGCGACGGACTCGGGCTTGGCAATGTTGAGCTGGCCGCTCGGCGGCTCGGCCGCGTACTGGTCCCAGCCGGGCTGCTTGTTCAGGCAGCTCATCAGCTCGGGGTGCGCCTGGCCGACAATGTACGTGTGCCCGGGCACGTCGAACTCGGGGATAACGCGGATGCCGCGGTCGCGCGCATACGCGATCACACGCTGGACATCGTTGTAGCTATACGTCATGTCAGGACCATAGGCGCCGTTCTTTTGCAGCTCCGGGTACGTCTTGCTTTCGACCGGCCACGACTGCGCGTCGACAATATGCCAATGCAGCACGTTCATTTTGTTGTACGCCATCGCATCCAGCGTGCGGAAAATCGACGCCAGCGAGTAAAAATTGCGCGCCGTGTCGAACAGCAGCCCGCGGTGCACAAATTTGGGCGCGTCTTCGATGTGAACCGGCGTGTTGACGATGGCCTTGGTGGCGCCGTTGGCCGAGACCAGTTGCGAGAACGTCTCGAGCCCGCGCACGGCGCCAAACGGCGTCTTGGCTTTTAGCGTGGCTTGTCCGGTCACCGGCACGTCCAGCGTGTAGGACTCGTCGGTGTCGAGGGTCAGCTGCTCGTTGGTGCTTTCGACCGAGACAGTGAGCCCGCCGAACGTACCGCTGGTTGCTAGGACGCCGCGGTTGTAGTCCACAGGGGCGAGGAACTTTTCGTTGTTTATTATCGTGCGGTACCGCTCGATTGCCCGGTTGACGATTCCGCTGGTGGCGCCGTGCGTCTGTATGTTGATCCAGTGGGCTTGCGTGTTGCTGCTGCCTTGCTCGAAGGTCTGGGGAATTGGCCACACGGCGAGTGCTGCTGGAGCAGCGGCCAGAAGCCCGATGATCGCCGATAGCTTCATTAGTCCGGGTATTTAGAGTTCAAATAAAATAGACGAGGGTTATGTTTATTGTTTGTTTTTTTGTAGAGTAAAATATATCGGGAAAAGAAAGCGAGGCGATGAAAATGGTCTGTGCCAAAAGAAGAAAATCGACAGCCGTTTATTTTATATGCAATTTGCCGCAGGCTATCAAAATAAACGACTGTACATCATTCTGCAAGTAAGCAGATAAAAAACTGAGTTCTATTAGAAAATTTCTCGTGGGTTCGGACCGAAAACCACTCGACTAAACTGGCCACTACACGGGGATTTTCTGCTGTTTCCGTCGGTCATGCAGCCAGTGCACAAACCGCATCTATTTTTTTATGCCACAGTCAAGTAGCATGGCAAAAGTGGATGTTTCTCGTGTAGGTCAGCTGAACCCGTAGTGTTTATTGCAAAAAAGAGGCCAACCATGTGCTTGGCCTGGACAAATAAGCGGGCAATTGATGATCCCAGGTTTTCCAATTTGCATGAGAAATGAATGCTGGGCGATCGAACGGCAACCGCCAATCCACATGATAACGATAGGCATTCTTGCCCTTTTGGTCATCCGACTAATGTCCGAGAAAATAGAAAAGGTTCCCACCTGAAAATCCGTTAAAACCCCCACATGTATTGAAGCTAAGATTATTTATCAGCTTGCGCGGGCTTTGGAGCCGATATCTGCTGGTCCTGCTCGACGTCCTTGATCTTGCTGTGCAGGGATTTCAGCCCGGCAAATCCTTGGGACTTTGGCATGGTGACGAAGAACGCGTTGATCAGCTCGGACTCGTTGGTGATGGTGCCTCCCTGGTTCTTGATCTTCTGGCGAAGCTCGGACTTTTCCGTATCGGTGATGCCATCGTCCAGCATGACGGTCAGCTTCTCCATGGGTTGGCTCATTCTGGACAATGGTCTGGTGGCAAGCAAGCGATAGAACCGAATGGTGGAAAGATAAAGTAAAGTTGGACAGAGGAACAAAAAGGCGCGATTAATTAACAGCGCACCCGGATTGATTTCCTTAGCAACGGATGAGGGGGAATATGCGTTCCTGGGTTTGCATGAGTTGGGACATTGTTCGGGAACCAGCTGACCAGCATAAATGAAGAAGCGATTATAATTAAAAAGTCTACAAGGAGGAGGGGAGAGGAACAGAGCCGCTATGTGGTGGTTGGCTAGGCCGACGAGCCGGCGATATGGTGCTCGGACTCGGCCATAACAATGCCCAGCACGTCGTACGGCGCGGCAGCCGGCGCCCGGCCACAGAGGCTCGGGGCGCTGGCGGCCGGCTCAGACGGCAGCGGTAGCGCCAGGTGCGTGGACGGCGGCCCGTCGAACTGGCCCAGCTCGCTCTCGCTCGACGTGCGCGTGCGGAAGTCCTGCGGCGGCTGGTCGTCGGTCTGCAGCGGCTGCGGCTGGCTCGGCTCGGCGGCCGAGTCGCCGCCGGCGCTGATGCTGGCGGCGTGGAGCCGCATGGCTGGGCGCGACGGCAGGCCAGAAGACGACGCGGACACAGCCACGTGATCGCTGGGCTCGTCGCTGGTGGACAGCGTGGCCAGCGACGCCGACGAGTGCGTCGGCGTCAGGGGCTGCGGACAGTCGCGGCGCTGGTAACTGCGGTTATGGCGGTGGCGGCGTAGCGTGGGCGACTGCGGGCGGGCCTCGGCGTACGCGCCCGACGCAATCTGCGGCGTCAGCGGGCGCCGCGCCGCAATGTCCGCCGCCGGCGCCTGCTCGCCGAACGCGCCCGAGCCCAGCGGCGACGACGTGCTGGGCATTGTCGGCGAGCGGCCCGTGCCGGTGCGCGGGCGCCGCCGCGGCTGAAGCGAGGATGGCGATGACGTGTGCTCGGGCTCGCTCTGGGCGGCCAGGCAGCGCTCCGGGTTGGCGCTGGCCGAGAGCGGAGTCATCGGCAGCTCCTCGGCGTCCGACTCGTCCTCCGACATGGCCGCGTCCATCGCCGACGGCCGGCAGCGCGGAGACGCCGAGCCGGCCGGTGACGACGGCGTGGTAGCCGCCGAGTACTGCGCTGGCTGCAGCGGCGCCGGCATGCGCCCGCTTTGCGCTGCGCGCGCCGACAGCGACGACGGCCCGCTGGGCGCTGGCGCGGCAAATGCAGGCGGGCTCGGCGCGGACGGGGCGCCACTGCCGGCAGCAATAGTGGGCGATTGTGTGGCGGAGCGCATGGCCGCGGGCGATGTCTGGCTATCGGCCGCATTAGCGGTTACCGATGTCGACATGGATAGCGGCGTAGAGTCGCTGCGTGTGCTGCTGTCGGCGGGCGTAACCGGTGCGGCCTCGTCGGACGCCCCGTTGCTGCCGCCATTGTCGCCGGCCGCCGGGCTGAGCTCGGCGGGGTCGTGCCGCATGCGCTTGCTGCTGCCGTTATCGGCTGCCGTCGACCGCGCTGCGCTGTTGCGCGAGCGCTTGAGCGAGAGCCGCGACGCGTTGCGCCGCGCGGCCTGCTGCAGCATCGACACTTTGACGCGGTAGTCGAGGCCGAGCTGGCCGCTGATATACGAAAAGAAGCTGGACAGGCGGCAAAAGTCCCAGTCCGAAACCAGCGCCCGCAAGAACGCCTCGAGGTGTGTGCGCTCGCTCCAGAACGTCAGCGACAGCATGCCCACCAGCTGTGCAATCTGCTGGCACGTCCAGTCCTTTGTCAGCTCGCGCACCAGTAGGCCTCGCCGCGCCTCGCCGGCCATCACCGCCGGGTCCGCCGCCGACGACTGCGGCGCTTCCAGCCGGAACGGCGCCGACGCGGCCGCCTTGGCGGTGGCCGACACCGCCCACTCTGCCGTGATGTGTCGAACGATAACCGCCGTCGACTCCACTCGCCACGAGGACACCAGCCATCTGAGCGCGTTGATGATGCGGTCCATCGGGTACTCGTTGGCGATGCGCTGCAGATACGACGCGATAATCGACACGTTGTCCTCGCACTTTAGCCAGTCGTGGAACGACGCGTCGTACAGCGTGTCCATGCGCAGGACGTTTGCGCCCACGTCCTGCCACGCGGGCTCCGACGTCTTTTGCATGTTGGTCCCAAACCGCACCATGGCATCTACAGCAAGGGGGGAAACACAAACGGGTGGTTTAGCAGGAATGCTGGGGTTTCACTCACGCACGCGTGAGAATGACTCCAAGACATGGGCTGGCCGCCGCTGCCCGGGGAATGCGCGTGCGCAGTGTGCGAAGAAAAGGCTGGCAGAAAAAGCAGTTAACGCAAAGGCAATTATTGAAAGCAGGGAATCCGTAAACTCACACGGCCGGGCCCGGAAAAACGCGCGAGCGCTGGGGTGGTTCTGTTATTGTTGACAAAAACAAACCGCGCCCAGGTGGCTCCCGAAGTGCCTATGTGTTGTTGGATCCCTCGCCAGCGCTTGTGCTCAGCTGGCCCAAAGCCAGGCCTGCAGGAAGAAAAACGAGTGGAAAAAGTGGAAGAAAAAAGAGCCAGAAAAAGGAGGCTTTGCAAAGGCATGCATCCCTTTTGCGGGCTCCATGTCCAGCTGCCGAGAGCGGCTCTTTCGGCTCCAGTGCCATGTTGGGGCGAGTATACGCTACCTTCTGACCACCAGTCGAGGTCCTTGGACGGAATGGTGTATTGGTGATTGCCGTTGCTCGCCATAGTTTGTCCCGTCCTGCTGCAAATGTGCCGCTGTCTGACGCTCCGAATCGGTAATTAGCACTTTGCTCTCCCAGAAATACAGCGAATATGCAGCAGGAGAAAAAAGAAGCGCTGGTAAGAAAGAGAAGCAAGGTAGAGGAAGAAGAAAAAAAGCCGAAATTAGAAAAGTAACGAGGAGAAGAAAAAAGAAATGTCTTGGGAAAAAAAAGCTTTCGCGCGTGTAAGCAAGACAACACCACGCAAAAAACCCGCCAAAAGGGGGGATAAAAATAAATGACCACCCACGCTTGCTTGACTGGGGAGCTTCAAAGCAGACGCCGAAAGACCAAATATAAAAGAAACCTGTCTTTGGCGCGTTATAAAGACTATATAACGAAAGCTGCTGAATTGCAAGCCGGCCTGTTGAAATTGGGGGGGAAGGGCGACAATAGAATTAATGCTGAACTTCAAGTCGAAGGCGAGGTAGAGAGAAGGGGGAAAACTTTTTTGTGAGCGGTACTGCCAACACGCGGAATGGGGTTTTCCCGCCTCCACCATCCAGCCAGTCAAAAGAAAAGCGGAAGAAAATGCACTTCCGTCCCGCGTGTGCGCGCGAGACATTCCCCCCAGAGCGGCTCCTCTGTGGCAGCTCCGTGTGGCTCCCAAAGTCCAGCCTCACCTGGCCCAGAAGTGGATTCGGCGGGTTTTTTGGGCTCCAAGTTTTTATTTTGATTTTCTCTTGTTTTGTTTATGTCTTTCGCGTGTAATAACTCTGCACGCTTGCATCACTTTCCCGGCTAACCCGCGGTTAGCCCATTGGATAGCAGGATGCATGGGCCGGGTGTTACCAGCCCACAAGACTGATTGCAATTTTTAGCTCGACGCCACACTGCGCGCAATCGGCGGCTGGCCAATCGGCGGGCCCGGCTTTCTGCGCCGGTCTCCGAGCACCGATAAAAGCTCGCGGCCAATGTCCCCCGTCTCCTCAGCTCTCGGGAGGGCTTCATTATGTGCGATAGGCTTGGCTGATTTGGACAGTGTGCTTGTGTTTGAACTCCGTAGAAAGGATGCTAGTTCTGCAGGCTAATTGCTGCCACCGGTAGCCATTCACCCCCCCTTGCACTTGCTAGCGGCAGGTGCCACAACGCCGCCAGGTCACTAGCTCGCAAGGGCAAGCCGAGTTGCAGTGGGCAGCTCTTGAGAGCCGTCTGAAGCACAGGTTATTTTTTAATTTCTTGTTTTGGCAAAAATGTGCGGGCGATTGCCATGGTTGTTGTGATTTACTTCCACCGCTTTTTCTTCAAAAACGAATAAATACAAAAATAAGCTTTCAAAACCTGGCTTATCAAAACGCGTGTTGTGGCGAATAACTTTTTAATCCGCCACATGGAATTCCCAAAGTAGATAAAAAAACAAGTGATCGACTTGGACGATTGAATGCGCATGCCGAAAGAAGGACCGGTCGTAGAATGGCTCGTTCTTTTTCTTCCTCCTTCTCCTCTCGGTTGACCTTATTGCTTGCTTGCTAAAAACGCTTGTTCTCTTGCAGACTTATTATTGCTTAAAGGTTATTGACCGGAGGGGCCTGCGGATAAAGCCACGCAACTGGCCTCGTTATTAATATTTAATCAAAAAAGGTAACTGTCGCGTCTGCTCCGGTGGCGAGGTTTGGGGGGTGGCTCGCCACAATAGACGGGTTTCCCGCTCACACCTGGGCTTTTCCTATTTTGCTGGCTCCCGACCAGCTCTGTGGCTGGAACCCCTTTGTTGTGGGGAATGGAGGCTGGATGGTGTGTTTACTCGGAATGCATGCGTCAAGGCGAGGATCGGGGGGAATGCATGCTTCTCCCCATTCGACGGTCCTGCCACCGGGCTCTGCTCCATCGCAAGCTCGGCAGCCCGTCAGCCTAGCAACGCCGCCGGACGCCAGGAATGCGATTCCTTCTCCCTCCTGTCTGCTCGTCTCCGCCCATGGCTGCTGTCTGTTGCGCCAGCCGGCGTTGTTGACTGGTTTCTTCAGACGCAAAGCGTGGTCCTTTTGCAAAGGCAGGCCAGCGTTTTTTTGCGTTTGGCTGGAATTCGTAAAGTGTCAATCATTTCCGCATTTTTTTTTGCGTTCTTCCACTTGGAGCGAGCCGATCGCCGCAAATCATGCAGTCCGGGCTGAACTGCCTTCTTGTTCCCCTGGAGGCGGGGAGAGTCTTCTTTTCCTTGTTTTTCCTCTGGGCGTTTGTTTTTCGAATTCACTTGCCTTTCCCCCTTCCTTCTCGCTGCTGGAATTAGTCTAGCGTTTCCTTATTGTTACTATCCCCGGTCTAAAAAACCAGCTTGCTACTGACTTATATTTTTTGTTTATTTCCGTTTGGCGATATCCGATAGTCTGCCGACCCGCCTACTCGTTCTCTCGTTTCCTCGTTACCCCTCGTATTTACCCTTCTCAACTTTCCCAACGCGCCTGAGCGCTCGGCAAGCAGAGCAACCGCCAAACCATGCCATATGAGGTTGCGCTGGTCGAGAGGCTTATCTCGACCTTCAAGGATATGGTAAGTGCACAGCCGGGTATTTGTTCGGAAGCTAGTAGCGGTTGTCGCAGTAGCGCCCGCGCCTGGACGCGAGCCACAATGTTTGTTACTAAGCGGGGTTTCTCTGGCTGAACCAAAAACTCTGTTTTCTATCGCCGTAGCTGCCCTGCTACAGTGGCTTGCAAATCGACCAGCTAGCAGCAAACAAGGAGTTTTACGAAAACGTCAATGTGCTGATTCAGCTGCACGAGATGCGCCTGAGCGCGCTGCTGCGGCGGCTGTTCAGCCTGCTGGAGACGATATCGCGGACAGCGCACAGCACGGACCAGCGGAATGCGGCGCTGTACCAGCAGTCGCAGCTGCTGGTGCTGCGTCTGATTGCCATGGGCATGTTCTACCACTGGCACCAGATTTACGCGATGCAGGGAGTCAACTCGGACCGCACGCTGATCAGCGCCGGCGACGACCAGAACGGCGACGGCACCACGGCGTATCCGTCAGTAGACACGGGGTACAACCAGGGCGAGTTCAATCTGTTCTACCCGCTGCCGCTGGAGGAGCCCGTGGCCAAGCGCGCGTTCAGCGTGGCGACCGAGTACTTCCGCGCGTGGACCAGCCCGGCGTCGGTGCGCATCATCTCGGATACGGTTGGAAACCAGGCATACTACATGTTCTACCTGCGCAGCACGCATATGACGCAGGTTACGCCAATGAGCGTGTTTATGATGGACACGGCCATCGGCAACATGATGCTGCCGCGGTTTGTGCGTGCGTGCCTGGGCGAGCCCACCGCGGATTTGCAGATGGAGATCCAGGACGCGGCCGGCGCCATCTTCATGTTTGTGTCGGCGAGCAACTGGAACATTGCGTTGCAGCGGGCCAAGAGCAGCCTGTATTTGGCGCTGTCGCGTGGCGACGACATGGCGGACCTGACGGACATCCGCTTCCTCGAGTTTGCCACCATGGATCTTTCGCGGCTGGCGCAGCTGATCGAGGCGTTTGCCGACGCGTTCACGCGCGTCAAGCCGGCCGACCAGCTTAAGCTGGCGGTGGTGCTGCGGCGCGCGATCTGGGGGTTCATGACGCGCTGCGGCGGCACGTACATGGACATGCACACGGCCATGTATCGGCCGCCGACCAATCGCATGGACCAGCTGCTGGACAGCGTGCGTGCGGTTATCGACGCGCACACGCGGCCGTGCGCAAATCCGACGTACTACCAGCTGATGATTCTGCTGATTATGCTGTGCCCGGACATTCTGGCGGGCGCGGCCGAACACGTGATTGAGCACGGCGAGGCGCGCGACGACCGCTGCTCGAGCCACGTAAAGTTTATTGGGCGGATTCACCAGCAACTGATCTCGCGCGACGTGCCCGAGAGCGTGGTGGTTGGCGCGATTGAGCTGCAGCGCGTGGCCACGATGATGACTGCGCTGCCCAACAACATTGCGTTCCGGCTGTCGGAGCGGTTCGACGCGGACATCAACGCGGTGCTGCTGGACAGCAGCAACCGGCTGGCGCCCTACCGCGAGGAGCCGACCGAGACCAAGCTGCTGCTGCTGGGCACCATGTCGTGCCAGTTCCAGCTGTCGTCGGAAAAGGCCATGCAGATCTTCTTGCCCCGGGTCACGGGCCCCAAGGCCGAGCCGTGGATGCAGCTGGTGTTTATCCATGCAGTCAGTGCATCGCTGCTGCAGCGTTTCTACCGCAATGGCATGGGCGACGTACCAACGTTTAACAAGATGGTGTCCAAGCTGTTCCTGGATCTGCTGCGCCGCAACGTGGACACTATCCAGACAATCTCGGAGCAGCAGTCGTCGAACGGCGCTGCCACGCAGTCGGGCCGCGGCACCACGGGCTACGGGCGCCGGGCGCCCGACGCCGACGGGTACACGCCGTCGCGGTCGATCTGCGACATGGCGCTGAACATGTACAACACGGGCGAAAAGGTGTCGATCATCCCGCCCAACGAGATTGCGCAGCGCGTGCAAATGGTGGCGAACATCCTGTACGAGATAGCCGCCGAGCCGCGGCTGGTCGTGTGGGGCGAGAACGAGGACGCCAAGTTTGAGTCGCTGGAGCTGATTGTCGGCGCGATCTCGTCGTGCATCCAGGAGCCGTCGCTGGCCATCCAGCGGCGCGCCGGGTATGCGCTGCGGTCGCTGTTCAACCCGCTGATGCTGACCGAGTGGATCCAGAGCGCCGACATTGTGTTTGCCGTATGGACGCTGAGCCTGCAGGTGATCCAGGCCATCTGCCGCGCCATCGTGCACAGCATGGTGACCAGCACGCTCGCGCAGCACCGCCAGCTGCTCGAGATCATGTACGACATGATGGTGCTGTCCAACAGCATCCTCGGCATTAGCAGCGGCATGCTAGGGGCCGGCGTCGAGATGGCCGAGTACCCGCAGTTCGAGGTGGCCTTTGAGGTCGTCCTTATGCTGCACTTGTGGGCCGACGACCCCGATATCAGCCAGCTGACGCAAGAGTGCCTGCGGCTCAAGACGCAGGGCCAGCAGCTGATGATCGACGCCGGCATCCCCGTCGACGCGTCGCTGAGCAACCACCGGCTGTACCAGGAGCTGGGCACCAACGACGTCAAGCAGGCCGGCATGTACAGTCGGCTGGCGCAGATGCGTGTGATCTTCCGCACCATCCGCAAGCACATGCGCCCGACCGCGGGCGCGCAGGCCGCCTGGCAGGAGACGTACAAGCTGTGGCGCCAGATGCTGCAGGTGCTGCTGATGCGCGAGGAGACCGCGCGCGTGCCCGACCACGGGCCAATGCCCATTGAGGCGCCGCCGACGCCCACTGCATCGGCGCCCAGCGCGTCGTCGGTGTCGATGGCCCGCGAGCGCGACGAGAAGAAAGACCACGGCCGCCGTCGCAATATGTTTGAGAAGCTGACTGGCGCCAAGGCCGGCAGTGGCCGCGCCGCCCACGGACACCACGCGGCGTCCCCAGGCAGCGGCAGCTCGGCGGCTGGCTCGACTCTGGGCGGCAGCTCGGGGTCGCAGCGCCCGGGCGTGTCGGGCAGCCAGCATGGCGCCAGTGGCAGCGCCGGCATGTCGCTCCACGACGACGTGCAGTCGACGCATTCGGGCCCGCGCTCGGGCATGATTGGTGCCGGCGTGCAGCTGCCGGCCATTGTCAAGACGCCCACGCTTACCATTAGCGAGCTGCGCACGCAGTGGCGCTACTGCACAGGGTTCCTGCTGGCGGCAGGCGGCGCGTGCATTACCGACAGCCCGACGGCTGGCGACCGCATGGCGGCCGGCGACGCGGCCGAGCTGCACTCACTGCTCGAGCACTTTTTGGGCGAGTGTCTGAAGCTGATCGTGTCGGACGACATTCAGCTGCGCGAGCTGGCCAAAGAGGGGCTGGGCAACAAGACGCATCCGGGCATATACATGCTGTTCCTGGACGGCTGCTTGCTGAACATCCGGCGGTTTATCTCGCCCACCGGCGAAGTCAGTGTGTCCGAGAGCCGCACGCTGTTTGTCAGCCAGTGCATTGCCATTATCGAGTCTCTGACAGATCGCGACGTGACGGACTCGCTATTGCAAAGCTCGGTGAACATGGACTTTAGCCCGGTGCTGCTGATCATGGCAAAGTACCTCAACGCCGCCGCCGTGCAGACCGCCAATAACGCGCTGCACGAGCGCCTGCGCTTCACCCGAATGGTCGACATGTTTTTGCAGTCGCCGCTGCGCCAGGCGATTGCCCAGGAAGTCAATCTGCGCAACGACCTGCTCGAGACATTTGTCAACTGGGTAACCGAGCTGCGCGCCATGGATCCGCGCACGCTGCGTGCCGAGGAGGCCCAGACAAGCAAGCTGCTGGTCGACCTGTCCATGTCGACGATGCGCGCGCTGATCCAGGTGCTGGACAAGCTGCCGGTCAAGCCTATGAGCAACCCGGGCGCGGCGGGTGCCACTGCGCAGGCCAGCGATGTGCGCTCGCTGCGCAGCCGTGCGTACCGCCGCTACTTTGACTTCTTTGTGCGCTTTATGAGCCAGTGCCGCATGATCGAGATCCAGGAGTTTAGCAGCATGACCAGTGCGCACGCGGCGAATTCGGCCGCCGCAGCGGCAGTGGGTGCGGCTACGGTGGCTACCGGCGGATCCTCAAACGGTGCGGCGGCAGCGGCGGCGGCAGCAGCAGCCGGAGGCACGGTGCGCGGGCGCAACCAGCGCAGCGAGAGCTTTGCGGTGTCGGCCAATGACGTGGGCGTCGGGCGCGACATTGCTCGGGCGATCTACGGCGGCAGCGGCAGCGTCGGTGCTGGCGGCCAGGGTGGCCAGGGCAGCAGCCGGTTCAATCGCGAGCTGTCGCAGAATGCCGAGCTGCTGCTGAACATCTCGATCAAGGCGCTGACCAACATGCTGGCGGCCAACCTGGAGATCGGGCTGCAGTACTCGCTGACCATCATCTACCACGAGGACACCAAGCTGCGGGCGCTGTTCACAGACATGTTCACGACGATTCTGAACCAGGGCATCGACATTGACAGTCTGAGCGGCGACACGCCCGACCACTGGAAGTCGCGGCTGATCGAGACGTTGGTGGACCCGGGGCTCAAGCTGCTGCTGGGGATCAGCGAGGTGTGCCAGGTGCAGGATATTGACGAGCTGGGCGCCGCGCTGATCAACATTTACGAGGCGCGGCAGCAGTCGCGGATCATGTTTGAGCGCGTGATCACGGTGGAGCTGGAGCGCACGGACTCGGCTGCCGAGCTGTTCCGGCGCAACTGTCTGGCGACGCGGCTTTTGTCAAACTACGCCAAGCTGCACGGCGACGGCTACCTAAAGGCCACGCTGGTGCCGGCGATCCGCAAGCTGCTGGCGCAGCCGCCGGGCACGCTGACGTTTGAGCTGAATCCGAACAAGATGCCCGAGTCGGCGGACCGTGACCGCAACCTGGCCAACGTCGAGAGGCTTTGCTCGCTGGTCATCGACGCGATTGTCGGATCGGTGCACAATTTGCCGCCGACGCTGCGCTGGATCTGCAACCTGATCTACCGCATTGTGATCAAGCGGTTCCCGGACGCCGGGTACACGGCGGTGGGCGGGTTCATATTTTTGCGCTTCCTGTGCCCGGCAATCGTGGCGCCCGATGCGCACGGTATTTGCTCGCAGATCACTAACCCCGAGGTGCGGCGCGGGCTGCTGCTGTGCACCAAGATCACGCACAACCTGGCCAACGACATCTTGTTTGGCAACAAGGAGACGTACATGGTGCCGCTGAACAAGTTTATCTCCGAGAACCGCACGCGCACGACAGACTTTTTGTCGGAGATTGCGGAGCTGACGGACGACAGCGAGTCGCTGTTCGAGGGCGCCAAGAGCGTGGCGTCGAGCAGCGCGGCGGCAGCGGCGGCCCGGCCGAGCACTGACTATGTCGGGTCCGAGGCCGATACGGACGCCGGGCAGACCGATTCGACGGGCGTCAGCACCAAGGACTTTGTCGCGGTGCAGCGGTTCATCTTCGACCACCTGGACCGGCTCGAGCCGTATCTGGGCCGGGAGTCGATGGTGCGCATCCAGGCGCCCAGCAAGCCCAGCGACAAGCGGCGCAGCGCGCATGCGCGCGCAATTGGCGCGGCGGCGGGCGAGAAGGCGGCGGGCAACGGCGGCGAGGCCAATGGCAGCAGCGAGGTCACGGCGACGGAGAACCTGTTCACGCAGGTGTCGTATCTGATGCGGCAGCTGGGCCCGCCCCCGGCGCCGGCCGAGCAGGCGCAGCCCAAGATCGCGGTGGTGGAGACCACGGCGGCGGCGGGCAGCGAGGACATGTTCTACGAGATTCTGCGGCGCGACGCCGGGCGCAACACCGACACGATAGCCAAGAAGGCGATAGTGTACATTGGCGGGGTGTCGCGCGAGAAGCGGCCGGTGGTGTACGTGATTGCGCGGCGGATGCAGATGCACTATCTGGACATGGACCTGGTGATGCTGCATGTGCTGCGGATTCTGGAGTCGCTGGCGACCAAGGGCTTCGAGGTGTTCTTTGACCTGACGCAGTTTGGGCCGGCCAACGAGGTGCCGATGCAGTGGCTGCAGCAGCTCAAGCGCATAGTGCCCGAGTCGATTATGGGCAACGTGCAGTCGGTGTACTGGTACAACGTGAACACGCACTTCCGGCGGTACGTCAAGCAGACGGGGCTGGAGCTGCCGGCGCGGCTGGCGCGGCGGTCGGTGTTCCCGCACAGCCTGAGCGACCTGCACGAGTTCCTGGCGAGCCCGCAGGCGGATTTGCCGCCGGGCACGGTGTCGCTGGACGGCGACGCCGGCGTCAGCGTGTCGCCGATTTCGCGCGTGTCGCGGGCGCATCCGCCGCTGCCGTGCATTGTCAAGGTGACGCCCGAGGCGGTGCAGATTACGGCGCTGCGGCGGCAGGAGGTGTTTGGGCTGAGCACGTACTTTAACGACGTGTACCACATCACCGAGATCACGGATCTGCAGGTGGTGTCCAACAGCGAGTATG
The DNA here is from genome assembly GCA_027575275.1 of Coemansia sp. RSA 2711. NCBI lineage: Eukaryota > Fungi > Kickxellomycota > Kickxellomycetes > Kickxellales > Kickxellaceae > Coemansia > Coemansia sp. RSA 2711. The sequence goes on from JANBPA010000038.1 coordinate 53,689, forward strand.
TGGAGGCGGGCGAGGCGGACGCAAAGAACCGCAGCGCGCTGCACCGGTCGGCCAGCCGCACGTCCGAGGGCGAGCGGCCCCGGGGCGACGAGCAGCTGGTGGTGATCCGGTTCGAGGGCAGCGGCTCGGCGGTGACGTTCAGCAGCCCCAAGCACGAACTGCTGTTCAAGGCGGTGCGCAGCGCGCGGGCGCGGTACGCGACGCACACGGCGGTGCCGACGGTGCAGGAGCGGGTGATCCGGCCGGCGGACGTGCCGGGCACGCTGCTGAACGTGGCGCTGCTGAACTGCGGGTCCGAGAGCGCGACGCTGCGGATCTCGGCGTACCGCATGCTGATCTCGGTGGTGGCGACGTTCAGCATGGACGTGGGGCACGAGCTGGCGTTTGCCAGCGACCTGTGCCTGCCGCCGAACCCGCTGCAGTTCATCTTCCGGATCTGCACGCGGCTGAGCCTGAGCGCACCGGACATGACGCTGGAGCTGCTGTCGGAGGCGCTGCTGGCGTTCACCAAGAGCCCGCAGAACATGAAGCCGTGGATCCTGCACTACATGCAGCCGTGGCTGCGGTGTCTGGGGCAGTTCACGCACGACACGGCGGCGCACCCGGACGCGCTGGTGCGCACGCAGGACATTGTGCGCAGCCTGATCCGGCTGCACCTCAAGGAGCCGACGATGTACATGCACTTTAAGGAGCACGTGTGGGCGCTGATCGCCAACGTCGAGGAGCTGACGGACATTGTGCTGGACATGCTGGTGACGGTGGCGATGGAGTACGGCGCGCTGACGGTGGAGACGGAGCTGATTGCGGACATGCTGGCGACGGTGGCCGGGCAGAACCCGCGGTACAACAAGCTGGCGCCGCGGCTGCGCAAGCTGGTCGCGCAGACGTGCACGCTGAGCGTGACGCACGTGTCGGCGCACCAGCTGTGGCCGGAGATCGCGGTGTACATGCGGCTGCTGCTGACGATGAGCTTCTCGAACTGCAACCTGGCCGACGAGTACCTGGCGGACATTGCGTTCATCACGTGCATGCTGCTGAAGGCGGGGCCGGGCATGATCCAGGCCACGCTGCACGGCATCGTGATGCATGTGGTGCACAGCCTGGCGCTGACGCAGTGCAACGGCGCCATCATCGACCAGACGTTCTCGTCGAGCATCACCGGCGCCAACAGCTTTGCCGGCAACCCTGTGCGCCAGCTGAACGACAAGGACGCGGTCGACGCGGGCGCCGCGCAGAACCTGTCGCCGTACGCGCAGCTGGCGCAGCAGCTGGCCGAGCTGATCCAGGCGCGCACGCGCCTCAACTTTGGGCTGCGCGCAAAGTCGACCAGCGCCGTGACGTTTATTGCGTCGTCGTACACGCGCGGCGGCGCGGCGTCGACGCTGAACCCCGAGGCGCTGATGGAGTTCAAGGACGAGCTGGCGCACGGCAGCGCCGTGCTGGAGTCGCCGCGCGACGCGCTGGACAGCGTGGAGCGCGTGGCCCACGTGTTCCTGCGCATCATGGACAACCCTGCATTTGCCAGCGGCCGCGGCAACGCGTGGCGCGCGCGCTGGACCACGCTGGTGACCGCGTCGACGTTTGTGTTCAACCCGGCGGTCCAGCCGCGCGCGTTTGTGCTGCTGGGCAAGCTGGCTGCCGCCGACGAGGTCGACGACGATCTGCTGTACCAGACGCTGGCCACGCTGCGCGGCGCGCTGGCGTCGTTCGGCGAGACCGACGAGTCGCTGCCCATCTCGGTGCTGCTGTGCCTGGTCAACATGGTCGGCGGCCTGCCGCCCGACTCGTCGTATCTGGCGTCGCTGTTCTGGGTCGGCATCGCCGTCATGCAGATCGGCCATCTGCCGCTGTACCGCGTCGGCCTGACGCTGGTCGCCAAGGTGCTGCGCACGCTGGACGCGTGCGGCGCGTTCCTGCCCGAGAACGGCGACGGCTTCCAGCACTTCCTGATGGCCGCGCGCGTGGCCGTCGAGAAGGCCGCCGATCAGGTCGACGAGCTCGTCGGCATCAGCTTCCGCTCGTCGTTTGGCGCCGCGCTGTCGCTGCTGCTGCTGCGCGGCATGGAGGACATGAGCGCCAAGGACGACGCCTACGAGGTGCTGCTGCAGATCATCGCCATCGTGGCCGGCTGCCGCAAGTGGCAGCACGCCGACGCCGCCAACCCCGACCGCCCGTGTGATCTGATCCTGCCCTACATGATCCTGGTGCTGCCCACCGCCAGCGTGCGCAAGGAAATGGGCCACGTGTTTTCGGCCGCCGGCGTCGTCGTCAACGCCGACGTCAAGGCGTCCATCGAGCACGGCGGCTACGTGCGCCTGCTCGAGCAGATCCACAAGAACGACATTGCGCGCAAGTCGCAGTCCGACTACATCCTGTACCCGTCGATCCTGGCCGCCATGCTGCACCGCAGCCGCTCGGACCAGGAAATCATGATCCTCTACAGCATCCTGGCGTCCAACATCACCTGGGTCGACACCACCATGAGCCTGCTGGTCATGGAGTCCCTGGCTCCCACCCTCACCTCCACCATCGTCAACAGCCACAGCTCCAAGCTCACCCACATGCTGCACGACGTCATGGTGCGCCTGGCCATCACGCGCCCGCACTTTGACCCCGACGTGTTCATCCAGCAGCAGAGCCTCCTGCACAACGCCGGCAACCTGTCCGAGATCTCGCACGGCCTGACCATCGACGCCATTGCCGCCACCACGCGCAAATCGGTTAGCGCGCTAAACGCCTATGGCGGCCACTCGCCCGCCAGCCCCGCCATGTCGGGCGCCGCCAGCCACCACCGCGTGTCCAATGCGCCGCCCGCGCGCGTGCGCGAGAACTCGTCCGACCGCAACCTGCGCGCGAGCACGCAGGACGGCGTCAGCATGGTGAGCAAGCACTCGTCGAATCCGTCGCTGGCCAACACCGACTCGTCGTTTGACCGCGGCATGGTGCCCGCCCACAAGGAGTACCTGGGCCGCATCGGCTTTGGCGGCCTGGGCCGCGTCATCAACTTTGACGGCAGCATGGTGCAGTGGCGGGAGCTGGCCGAGCTGGCTAGCCTCGTGGTCGACCAGATGCTATAACTTCTTTCTTTATCTTTATCTTTCGTTTAACAAGCTATTACTATTGCGTCTTTTCTCTTTTGTTTGTTTGAGCGTGCTGCCAATGGATGCTGTAACCCGTCCAACTATCCATCCTACTCTTGGTCGCTTACAAAGAACGGGACGGGCTTCTTTGAAAGATCTCCCCCATCGGCCGCCTTAAAACGAGACTGCATTGCCATACTTTTTTTTTGCATTTATCCGAAGCGACTCTTGGCAAAAGAAAAATAGGGTTTCTCTGGCGCAAGCACAGCCGTTAAAAAATATCTCTTTCTTCTTCGTGGCTTCTTAAAATTAACTTACATCTACTCGCCTTATTTTTTCTCTAGTATGCCAAGCGTCGTCTCAGAAGAATCGCCGCTTCTTCTCAACACTGTCAATGACTTTCTGGGACGCTTCGAATATACCCTACTTTTTATCGTGGGGGTGCAGGCAAACAAAGAGCATGGTGAGTTTTTTGTCGAGCAATACGGTGAACACTATGATCCTAGCAAGATGGCCAGTGCCTCCGCTCATGCTAATAATATAGAAGCCCGGTATTATCGCGTGTTTAAAGCCGAGCCGCCGACTGCCGATGATGCGCTGGCATGGATCAGAGGAAATATAGCTAGCTATCCAGAGCTAATGTATTTCTTCACAAATCATACTGTGCCTTTTATATCTGTGTTTAAGCTAATCTACAATGCCATGGCTGTGGATAATACCTTAAAGTGCACAAAGTATCAGCTAGGAGTATCTATGGAAAAAATTGACGATATGTGGACAGAGATCTAGCTTGTTTATTTTTTAAAATTGAGTTTAATGAACCGATGCAACCAAGCTAGCTGAAATAAACACAGAACCCAAGTGCACAATCCATTAACTGCCTAACCTGTGAATTTTTGCTGCGGCCCCCCTCCGGATAGCTGCTGCAAAAAAACCGAGACTGCTTCGTCTTTTTTTTTCTTTGGCCATCCGTTGCCCTGCCAAGCCTAAAAAGTGCGAGACTTTACCTCCTAAACATCCCATTTATCCCCCTCATGCCTACTATCATGTTTATGACGTGTCTCCATCCAAAAAAAAAAATTATTTCGCTGTCTCTTGTTCAACGGCCGTGCTATAAAGCGTTGTTTCTTCCCTTTCATTTTTTCTCCTTATTTTGTTCACCCTCTTATTCTTTATTCTTAGGTTTATACAACACACATTTTTAAGTATGCCTGTCCTATTATCCGAGTCGGTTGATATTCCTGGATTTGTAGATAGATTTCTAGATAGTTTCGAGTTTACAACTATTGCCATTGCTGGATATCGCCCAGGCGACATTATGGGCGAGCCTATCATTGAGCGCTATGGAACCTACTACAGCGCAGATGAGGTGCTTAAAGTTGCCACATATATTAAAACTCTTGGAGGCAGGCATTACCGCATAGTGAGTGCTAATGAACCGCCTGCCAATGTGCCGCCTGCCAATGAGGCATTTGAATGGCTTATGAGCCATAAAATGGAATATCCTGAGATTCTAAGCATTAGTGGATGTAGCTATGCAGATTTCCAAAATCAGTTCATAAAACAGTATAATGACAAGGCGTCTAGGCTGTCGCT
>JANBPA010000373.1:0-11484 GCA_027575275.1 Coemansia sp. RSA 2711
CCAGGTATAAACCACGCTGCGGCTCGGCTCGAGTGCTAAGCCGGTTCGGATCGGCGGGCGAAAAATTTTCTCCGTTATTGGGAAAGCGAAAGAAGCAATCAGTGCTTTTGCTGCTCTTCACCAGTTTACTTTCCAAAGAAGCTTGCAAATTTCGAAAAATGTCATCTGTTGGTACTCTGATCGGTCCAGTCGTCAACCAGCGCAACTACAAGGCGCGCGTGGCCGCCAACGTTCTTGGCCTCAATCTGGCAATTACGCCAGACTTTGAGATGAACGTGGACAACAAGACGCCGGAATTCCTGGCCAAGTTCCCGCTCGGCAAGGTCCCGGTGTTTGAGGGCGCTGATGGCTTCAAGCTAACCGACTCCAGCGCTATTGCGTACTACGTGGCGATGAAGAGCAGCGACAGCGCGTCGCTGCTGGGCAAGACCGACGAGGAGCGCGCCGAGATCCTCCAGTTCTCGTTCTTTGCCGAGGCTGATTACGCGCCTGCTCTGGGCGGCACCCTGTACCCGCTGCTGGGCTATATGCCGTATGTCAAGCCGGCGGCGCAGGCGGCCGAACAGCAGCTTCTGCGTTTCCTGGACGTGCTGAACACCGTGCTGGTGGACCGCACCTTCCTGGTGGGCGAGCGCATCACCATGGCCGACATTATTGTTGCCTGTGATCTGGTTATGGCATTCAAGCTGTTCCTGGCGCCGGCGGACCGCAAGCAGTTCCGCAACTTGACCCGCTACTTTAAGACCGTGATCGGACAGCCGGCGTTCAAGTCGGTGGTTGGCGAGTTTGAGTTCTGCAAGGCCCGCATCCAGCCTGCGGCTCCGGCCAAGAAGGAGAAGAAGGAGAAGGCCGAGAAGCCCAAGAAGGCGGAAAAGAAGGTTGAGAAGAAGGTTGAGAAGCCCGTCGAGGAGGAAGAGGAGGCACCCAAGCCCAAGAAGGCTCCGAGCAAGATGGAGTCGCTGCCGCCGACCACGATGCCGCTGGACTCGTGGAAGCGCTTCTACTCGAACAACGACACCAAGCCAACTGCAGTCAACTGGCTGTGGGAGAACCTGGATGCTGATGGCTACTCGTTCTGGAAGGTCGAGTACAAGTACAACGACGAGCTTACGCAGCTGTTCATGACCAACAACCTGATCGGCGGCTTCTTCAGCCGTCTGGAGCGCGCGCGCAAGTACGCCTTTGGCTGCCTGCTGACCCTGGGCGAGAACAACAACAACCAGATCTGGGGCTACTTTATCCTGAGAGGAAAGGAGATTCCGGAGGAGGTTACCGATGCCGCTGACTTTGAGTCGTTCGAGTGGACCCCAGTCGACCACACCGACTCCAAGACCCGCGCCGAGATCGAGGACTGCTTCGCCTGGGAGGGCCCCGCGCTGCCGCGCGAGTGCTACGACGGCAAGGTGTTCAAGTAATTTGGGAGCGCTTTATGACCCAGAATTCAGAAGTATTTCGCAATAAATTTCTGGCAGGGGGTTTTTTTAGCGGGAAATCGGGTGTATTAAAAACATATTCAGGCTTCGGGTTCTTCAATGTCGTCGTTTGGTTCTTTAGGCTCCTGATCTTCGCCCCACTGAATCGCGTTGTCGGCGTGCGAGAGAATGTAGGCAATCGAGTCCTCGTCCTTGATATTCAGCGGCAAGAAGCTGACCATGCTAAAGTCCTCAATCAGATTGGCAATGGCCAGGTTGAGCTCGTGGAACTTGCTGCCGGTGCTTTGGTTGGCGTCCTCGGCCAGCAGCAGCGGATCGGGGTCAAAGTAGCGAGTCATTTTGTCCTGCAGCTCTTCGGAGATCAGATCCATCTTGGTCATCACGTTGATGTGGGGAATCTCGAGCATGCTCATGGCCGAGGTGGCGCTCATGACCCCGGCAAAGTACTTGGCCGTGTCCTCAATGAACTGGCTCTCGAGGCAGTACACGCCCACCACCCGAAAGTTCCACTGCTGGAGCATGTATGCCACCTGGCGCATGATCGGGATGTGCGTGTAGAGCTCGATCTGCCCTGGGCAGTCCAGGATCAGATAGTCGTCCTCGTAGTCGCCCAGCTGCTCCTCAAGCCAGTCCAGGTTGTCCATCAGAAACTCGAAGCAGTAAATCAGCCCACCGTTGGGCCCGTAGCCCAGCTCGTCCATCACGTCTTCCAGTGTGATCAAATCGCGGATGTCGATTGTCGGCGGATACTCGAACCGCTCCGCCGCCGGATCGAGGTTTACTAAATGCACACGTCGCTTGGACGCCTCGCAGTGCCGCATCATCGTCTGGCAGTATGTGGACTACACTTTGTCGGATACAGGGAGCTGTGGTTGAAATCAGACTCCACTAACGCAGACCGCTTTCTGCAGCTCGCCAGCAGCTGTGGACAAGGAACTTACCTTGCCGCTCCCGGCTGGCCCCATCACCAGCTGGCAATAGCGACCCATTTCCTCGACTATGTTGGCAGTGTCACCTCTGCGAAGCCAATTCTACAAACCAAAGAAGGAAAAAAAAGCTCGGCAAGAAGAAAAAGTAGCTCTGCCTGTTGATCAGCCCGAGATCAGGCACGCGCTGCTTCATCTTCAGCTCTTTTTCAATCTCCCTCTAGCAAAATATTTTCCAGCAGCAATTCGCTGACATTTGGGCGCATTGAACATGGAGCGACAGGTGTTTGAGGCTCTTCAGGGCACCCTGTCGGCAGACGACGCAACCCGCCGCACAAGCGAGCAGGCACTCGACCAGCTCGAGCAAAACGCCGGGTTTGCGCTTGCCGCGGTAAACGTGGCGCTGGCCGAGGAGGCCGGGCCGGCGGTACGACAGGCGGCAGTGGTGCAGCTACGCGGGTACGTGGGCCGCCATTGGAGCATTGGATCCACAAAGTACTTGCCCGGGCCGATTCCCGACCAGCAGGCCAAGGCGCAGGTCCGCGAGAAGGTGTTCTCGCTGCTGGTATGCAGCGACCGCAGACTACGCGCGGTGGCCGCGGCGGTGGTGGCTGCCATGGCGCAGTTTGACTGGCCGGACGAATGGCCGCAGCTGTTTTCACAGCTCGTTGACCTGCTGCGTGCTGACAACACGCAGGCGCAGGCCGCGCTGAGTGTCTTCAGCGAATGGGTCAACAGCGACATGTCCGAGCAGCAGCTGGATCAGGTTGGCGTGCTCCTTCCAGAGCTAAGGCACATATTCAGCAGCGGTGGCTACGGCTCGTCGACACGCGTGCTGGCGATGCGGGTGTTCAGCGACTGTATTGATATTATTGCCAGCATGGCAGTCGCCCGCCGCGAATTTGTAGACGCCCACATTCCACCGATTCTGGGCGAGTGGATGGATCTTATCCTTGATGTGCTGCGGCAGCCATTGGTTGGCAGCGACAACGGATCGGTCATATCGCTAAAGACCGAATGCACCAAGGCTCTGGTAAAGGCCATAATTGGCATCCCGCGGCACCTGGGGCCCTATTGTCCGTCAATCTTGGAGGCGCTCTGGAGCCAGCTTAGGGACCTACAGGAGCCCTATATACATGCGTTTGTGTACCCAGACAGCGACCACAACGAGTCGGCGACCAACATGCTTGTTTATTGCGAAGAGGACGGCGACGCTGGCTCCATTGACGGGTACTTGTGCGGTATATTCGAATGGATATCCCGGGCCGCCGAAACTAAACCCATGCGCAAGTTTTTTACCGCAAAGAACGCCGAAAGCGGTGCAGCAGAGCCGACGCCGTTCCTTTGCCAGCTAACAGCCAGTCTAGTGTGCTATGCTCAGATCACTGCCGAGATGATTGATGACTGGACCGACGACATGGACCTGTTTGTCGCTGACGAAGATGAGGAGGGCTACCGATTCAACGTGCGCATTGCGGTCCAGGAGATCTTACAGACCCTGCAGGACGCATTCGCGCAGCCCCTGGCGCTTGCCCTGGGGCGGGCTGCTCAGGAGCGGTCTGACCTGGCACGACAGTGGCGGCTCGCGCAGAATCCCAGCTGGTGGCTGGTCAGCGAAGCAGTACTGTGGGCCGTTGGCACTGCGACCGACAGCGAGGCTTCGTCAGTGCCTGGCCTGAGCAGCTTGCTGGACAGCGATGTGTGGCCGCTGGCGCAAAGCACAGAGTTTCCGTACGGCCAAGGTCGTGCATTCATATTTGCTTCACACGTTGCGCAGGCGTTGCTACCAGATACCGCCTCGGCCTTTGTCGGCGCGGCTGCGAATGCTGTGGCCGATGCGCAACTGCATGCAGCCGTACGCTTGAGCGCCGTGCGCGCTGTCGGCAACTTTTGCCGCCATCTGCCGGCCAACCTGGTCAGACCGCATCAAGCACACTTTATTAACGGGCTGAGTACCATTATCCCACAGCTCAGCGAGGATTCAGCGCACGTTGCCCTGGAAGCGCTGCATACGGCATTGCGTGTCGACCAGGATGTGACAGCATCGCTGGAACCGATTATTGGCGATGTGGCGGTGGGGGTGTGGCAGCGCTACCCGGGCGACGTGCTGTTGACGAGCATTGTCATTGATATTGTCGAGGATATGGCCGCCAATGCTGGCGCGCGCGACGCATTTTCACGGCGCGCTCTGCCCGCTATTGGTGCCGCTATCACACAGGCGAGCGACGGTATGGTGATCAGTTCGGGCATTGACCTACTAGCGGCGCTTCTAAAGGGCGGACCGTCGCCGCTGCCTGCCGGATATACCGATGCAGTATTTCCCGCGCTGATGCGTGTATTGGCCGCGAGCAGCGACAGTGAGGTGCTACAGAGCGGCCAGGCTTGTCTCAAATACTTTGTACAGAAGGACGCCGAGCGTATTGCCCTGTGGCACGACGAACACGGCATGTCGGGCCTTGAACATATTGTGCGGTTTGTTGCTGTACTGTTGTCGCCGGATGCGTCCGAATCGGCCGCATTGTTTGTCGGTGACCTTGTCGCCAAGATCGTGCAGAAATGCAGCACGTACATTGCCAGCGCCGACTTTGCCGAACTAGTGCGCATTGTCACCACCCGTCTCGCCACCGCGCGCACGTCCTCGTTTTGCGCTTCGATCATCCCATTTTACGCGCAACTGGCGGCCCGCCACCCGACCGAAACGGCTACGCTGCTGGGCGGAATGGATATTGATGGGCAATCGGGTCTAGAGGTGGTGCTGTCAGCGTGGCTCAAAAGCTACTTGGATGTTCAGGGCTATTACAATCGCAAGGTGTCGGCCGTGGCGCTGACCCGCCTGTTCTCTATCAACGATGCACGGGTTGGTGCGCTGGTCGTTCCTGGCGACCTGATTCCAAATGCCGCCAACAACGGCAAGATTGTCACCCGATCCATGTCTCGCACCAATCCAGACCAGTTTACCCAGATCCCTGCTCCAGCAAAGATTATCAAGCTCTTGCTCGCCGAGATTGATATGGATGTCGAAAGTACGTTTGCACGCAGTGGCGGTGCAGGGCTTAGCGCTGTAATTGACGAGACGGATGCGGCGGACGCTGACGACGACTGGGAAGACGACGGCGACGAGGATCCAGGTACTTTTGGTGGCGCGGCTGGGCTGGAGTACCTAGCCGAGTTTGCTGGCGACGACGGTGATGGCGACGACGATGATGACGGCGACGAGGACATTCAAGCCGATCCGATCTACAACCAGGACTTGAATGAGGTTCTAGGTGCGTTTTTGCGGCAGGCAGTTCAGGACGATCAGTGCAACTTTTGTGCATCGATTGCACCGTTACTAACTAGCCGAGAACAGGCCACGCTGAACAAGGTGTGTCCCTAGCGCAAGATTGTATAGCCAGTTTATTAGAGCTTCGGTTATTGAAGAGCTAGGTGTTTTGATGGTGGCACAGATAGCACTGCCTGGACATTGGCAGCGACTCGCCGGCGCTCAGCAAACAGCTCGCTGGTCTGAGATGCCGTATGGCGAACCCACGCATCGAGCTCAATCTCGCTGGTCAAGGTCGCCTGGGTTCCAGTCCCCGATCGTGGTAGCCCTGTGGTGGGCTCGGAAAATGCCGGGTCGGCCATGGCAACAGGTACGTTGACCAGGAGCAATCGCTTGGCATCCTGGTCCATCTGCTGGCACAGCTGGGACATGTTCACTAGCTGTGCGGCTAGCAGCGATGGCGGCCCCTGTCCAACCATTGCTAGCGCATCGAAAAACTTGTCGCCAGCTACCTCCAGCCGATCCAGGCACTGCAGCAGCGCGCCAACCCCCTGCTGTTGCATGTCGACGACAACGTTGCTGCCATATTGCTGCGGAGCATGCCCACTTCCAAGATTCATTGCCACAGAGACGAAATATCGGTGAGTAAATAGTCGATGACACTGAATTAAAAACTGATGCTAAAGGGCTCAATTCCCAGCGATGGCAAAAGTATGGGTGCAGAATGGACGGCGACTCATCTTCCGACCGTTTCGGGCGTTGCTAGCTCTCCACGCACAAACACACTTTCCACCTGAAGGCTGTCAGTCAGGATTATAATGTCTGCATCGGCGCCATACTTCAGCGTCCCTTTCCTGTCCGCAATGCCCAGCATCTGGGCCGGGTGCAGCGAGGCCGCCTCAAGGGCCTCGACAAGAGGGCACTGGGTATACTCCATGAAGTTGCGAACACACTCGATCAGCGTGACGATACTTCCGGCCAGTGTGTGGGTTCCCTGAATCACAGCAGCGCGTGGGCAGCCGGCCATGCCTTTCTGCAAGCCTACGTCCACTGACATATTCCCGAGCTTGTACTCGCCGTCCGGCAAACCCATTGCACCCATCGCGTCGGTAACCAGGATAGCGCCAGCAGGGTGAGAGTTGTAGGCTATCTTCACTGTGTTTGGATGGACATGGATTCCATCGCAAATAAGGCCATAGAACGACCTAGCGACCTGAGGCGTGTACGTGTCAGTCGTCAAGCCGCCCGTGTCAACGTTAAAGCAATGCTCTTTCTCGGCAGCACCCAAAAGCCCAACAATCCCTGGATCGCGATGATGAAAGCAGGTCATTGCGTTGAACAGGTGGGTAATCATTTTGGCGCCATTGCGGTGCGCCTGACGCGCGACATCGTGCGTGGCAGCCGAGTGGCCCAGGCTCACACCAATCTTGCAACTGTCGACTAAGCTGGGAATTGTCTCCAGCACGCCATTTACTTCAGGAGCGGCCGTCATATATGCCACATAATCCCGGAGGTTATCCAGTCCATAGCACTCGTCAAAATCGGCAAGGCCGTTAGGCGCAGTGCGCAGGCATGCCAGTTCATGCGCGCCCTTTTTCCTGGGGTTCATAAACGGGCCCTCGACATGTGCGCCTAAACTTTCGGCGCCATTTTTGAGAGATCCTAGGCGTCTACCGAGATGCGGCAAGACCTTCCGGTAGGTATCACACATGGAGCTAACAACGGTTGGGCAGAACGAGGTGCACCCCTGGAGGAGTATACCATGGCTAACAGCATCCATGCATTGGGCAATGTTATCTCGATCGAAACTGAAGTCGTGTCCAAAGGCGCCGTTTAGCTGCACATCAACCAGGCCAGGCGCAACAATTAGCCCGCGCGCATTGATGCGGATATCAGGGTTGCGCAGTCCATACAGAGATGTAGGGTTGATGACTCGGCCGTCTTGGAACCACACATCGTCAAATTCAATGGCGTGATCTCTGACAACACGGCAGTTGTGGATCTGGGTGACCGGACCGCCGGACAAAATGGCTTGCTGCTCGACGGACCGCAGCGAAAGCGAGCGCGCAATTTGAGTTGGAGAGGCTGCTGGTGTCGCCAACCCGGCCGGCGGCTCTGGCAGCGAGAATAGGCGCCTTGTAGAGGAAGGGTGATCCAGGCTGTTCCCACGCGCATTCTCTTTGCCGAGTGACGGTGGATAATCAGGCAGGATAGCGGCATCGGCGGAAGCTGAGCTGGTGTCTACCGAAATCTGCCTGGTGACTAGCTCGACCGAGCGGCTATCTTTCGAGTCTGCGCTACAACTATTCATTTTAAGGAATACAATAAAAATATGTTGCTGGACACGGTTCAAGAGCTTTGTGGTCGAGATAAAGTGCCGGCTGCTCGGCTTATATCGGCGCACAGGCTGGCATTTGCGCACTATCCAAGGCGCGTAGTGTTGACAAAATGGGAGACCAGGTGAATAATTAGGGCACAAGTGCAATTGGTGACCATGTGCGCGGGGCGCTTTCCGGCCTCAGCCACTAAAGTAGGCATGTCGCTGCCCGGCGTCGGTGGCATATTCAAAACCGCGCATTTGCTGCATGTCTTGAGGTAATTGCGCTCCCCAATACGACATTTCCGGGCCTTTTATCGGCCGTTGCTTCTTGGCTGCAGCTTGAACAATAGCAATATTGCGCAGCATAATTGCTTCTTCTGGGACACCTGTTGTCCTGGGAGAAACACATGACGTTGGCCGCGTATCCCCGGCAAGAATTACAATTTAAATACCGCCCGATGTTGGCCAACAGATCCGCGCCATGCTGCGTTCGCATATGACGCGATACAACCACGAAGTGGTTTGCTGCACGCGTGGAAGCATCAATACGACAGGGGGCATGTTGGCTGCCGCAGTGGCCAACCTCGCCGGCGCCCGTGTGGCCAGACAACTATTTTTTGGCAGCAAGCTTCAAAAACAATATTGCGTTGGTGTCGGCAATTGTGTATTCTCAAGCCATAATCTAATCGCCCCAGTCCGATCCGGAATCCGCGCTCTTTTCTGACTCCTCATCCGTTTCATCGACACGATTCAGCATCGCGCTGATGGTATCTTTGGTGTTATCGGTCTCTGTCTCTGCTTTGACAGCGGCTACACGCTTACGCACAACCTCAGGCGGTGCCTCCGAGAGCGGCTTCATATCCCGTGGGCACAGGCTGATGAGCCGGGGTGAAGCAGGGTCTCCATTCAGCCATGCCTGCGTGTCAATTGCCGGTATTTCGGTGTCAACTGTGTCTGGGAAAATGTCGTTCTGAAAGAATTCGGGCCGCTTTCTTGGAACACGGAATCCGATTGATTCCAGAGACTGCGCGCTGAGGCGATACGCACGCAGAACCTCGCACTGTGCAACATTGGCATACATCTTTGGAAGTGCGGCCATACCAAGGCTCGGCTGTGGCAACTCCAGCTTGGGCAACTCGACAAGCTGGTCTCCAACAACTTCGAATGCGTGGGTCAGCCGACTTCCTCGGTCGTCCAAATACACGATGCCAGTATCAACATCGGCAATTGGCGCCAAAACCCCAGGGCCCACATCAATTGTCGCTGTCGAAAGCGGTCGAGTCAGGTCTTCAACGTTGTATAGTGAAAGCTGGCGTCGGCTACCCGACCCAAACCCTGCAAGGCATATACGACTGTTTCCCATCCAGGCAATACGACTGGGGCGAACGCTGTCCATCGCCGAGCCGCTGGCCAGCAAATCTTGAGTACGAGCGTCGTACACATGTAGCTGCTTGGTTTTTCTTGTAGTGAGGGCAATTTTGTCGCCGCTGGGAGACCACTCGAAGCAATGGATTGTATCGGCAGTCTTGCCGACAATAAAGTGCAACCGCAGTCCGTTGTAGATGTGAACAGCACACATGTCACCGTCGGATACCAGCACGCCAACGATACCTTGCGCACACGGATTAAAGCGCATTTGGTAGATCCGGTCGGCGGTGACGTGCACATACTCCTCCAGCTCAAAAAGCGTTTCGTCAGAGAGTGGCGTGTCCGGGATGCGCCACATTTGCAGCCGCCCGTCTGCGCCAGCAGTTGTAACAATAGCCGGATCGAATGGATCAAATCCGATGTCAACAACATCGGCACCATGAACAATGGTGCCAATATTGTCGGAGACTCTCCCTGGCAAGTCGCGCCGTAGGACACCTACCCGGCCTCCAGCGCCCGTCAGCGACACCGCAATGTATCTGGATCCAACTCTAACCGGGTCATTCTGTTGCGAAAAGCGCAAATTCACGTTGCGCAAGTTTGTAAAGTGCTCGGTTGGTCGGTAAGCGAATCCTTCCAAGTATTTGAAGCGCGCATGGTCGGATTTGGGCAGCTTCCATCCGATGCTCTTCTCGGCCAAAGCATTGGTACGCAATCCCTTGACTGGTGGCTGAAGCTGGGAGTCCGGGGCAGTGATCGGCTCCTCTTCAGCCTCGGATAAAACAGTGGTGGGCTCGGCAACAGAAGTTGCTTCGCTTGATGCCATGGATTCGACCAGCGCCGGTACCGGCACCTCGGCGGGCATCGGCACCGGTGTCTCGGCTGGCATTGGCGCTGATGCGGTGGCCGAATTATCCGAATCAGGTTGCAAGCAGTAAACGCGGCGAAGTGCTGCCAAGCTCTCCTCTGTCTTGGCAGGGTCCAGCGACATTCTCGGAATGCGCACAGGCTCCTGTGCCATCCACTGTTCAAAAGTCTGCACCGGCAATGGTGCCCGAGTGTCCGGGAACAAGTCGCTGTGAAAGTCCAGGTAGGTCTTCCGCGGAGCAATGTGAGGGATTGGAATGACTGTTGTTCCCTGTCCGGAGGCAGTGTTATTGACCACCACATGCATCCGGGCAATCTCGCCGCTCATCACTCGCAACCGACGCTTTGGCAAGAGAGCGGAGCCTCCGATCGGTGATGGTAGCACAACGGACCCGAGCTGGGCCAGTGGACTGGCCGACGACGGATCAGCGTCGACCCAGCGAACCGATATGTCGCCTTTCTCAACCAAGTATGCCAGACATGTGTCCTCGTCATAGAGCGGAACCAGAGGCTTCGCCGACGGCTGCAACCGCAGTGATGCTAGCGGCTGGGCCAGATTCCGCTGATCCCACAGTGCCGCCGACCGCTCGCGCATCTTTGTCAAGCCTGTCGTAATTAGGAAGGGCTTTTCACCAGCCCACAACACGCGCGTCGGACGGCCCGGGGCATGGAATGCCGGCGTGGTGCCCGCAGTGCTATCCGAAGCAGCCGGCATCCGCGGATCAAGGATTGCACAGGTCCCTGCGCGAGTGCTTGCCGCCAACAGCTGGCCATCCCCTCGCAGCGAGAATGAATCCAACCCGCTGCTAGTGTCAGCGCGCCAAACTGGCGCCTCCGTGCTCGTTTCGACATTCCACAGACATACTTCGCCGCTATTGGAGCCGGTGTTTGCTGATGAGGCCAATACGCCCGCAACCGTTGGGTGAAAATTCACGTTTATGCCAGCCGACGAGTGTGCACGGAACGCCAACACCGGCATATGGTCTTTCCACACCGCAACCGTGCCCTGGGAATCGACAGCGGCAACCAGGCAATCTTCATGCTGGGCAGTGCTCCAGTCGACAATTTTCCCTGCCGAGCCCGGCAATACGCCGGCCTGAGCGTCGTCGACCTTGCCCGAGCAGTCAATGTCAATTGCGACCAGCGAATTGCCGCCCTGGCTTCTTACGTAGAGCGAGCGGCCGTCAATGGCCAGTCCGTCGGCGTCAGCAGCCAGCTCGCTGTACCACGCTTCGCGCGGCGCCGGGCTGGCGACGGCGTTCCTGAACTTGTTGAATTTCGCCAAGCGCATGAGCTGTGATTTCTGAA
>JANBPA010000374.1:0-11458 GCA_027575275.1 Coemansia sp. RSA 2711
CACATCATGGTGACATCTGAACAATAAGCAAAGAAATAGTTCTTTCTAGCTTCTCTCGATTTCAGCAGCCAAAATGAATAATGTTAGACAATGTAAAAGTATAAGATGCATGCTATGTACGTGGGCACTGCGACGGCCGC
Source organism: Coemansia sp. RSA 2711 (assembly GCA_027575275.1). Classification (NCBI taxonomy): domain Eukaryota; kingdom Fungi; phylum Kickxellomycota; class Kickxellomycetes; order Kickxellales; family Kickxellaceae; genus Coemansia; species Coemansia sp. RSA 2711. The sequence continues at coordinate 141 of JANBPA010000374.1, forward strand.
CACGTCTCTCATAACCAGGGCAACCCGCTTGATGCAATGGGGGCCGGCAGCTTGCGGCTTGCGGGGCGGCAGGGCGGCAATGAGCCCGGGCTCCGCACCACAGCAGTCCTCGCTGCGGCGGCGGCAGCACGCGGCCGCGACAAGCAGCGAGCAGACAAACGCAGCGGCATAGCACTTGTAGATGCCCAGCTGGTAGGGCAAAAAGCAGTGCTGCAGGGCAAGCTCGAGCGGATCGGCCTGCAGGGCGAGCAGCGCGTAGCTGGCAATGGGCACGCCGCTGGCCCAGCCAAACGCGCCAATCGTGTGCTCCACCGCGCTCCGGCCGTTGCTCAGCGTATGCGCCACCGTGCACGTATCATGGTCGTCGCCGCTGAACACGACCTGCGGCATTATTGCGTTGAGAACATACGCGGTGGTGTTGGCCTGCAGCTGGTCGCGGAACTGGTAGCCGCGGCGGTCGGGCACCGGCTCGAGGCTTTGCCGCAGCGGACCGCAATCCGTGTGCGGCGGGCGGCGCAGCGGCACGTGCGAGAACAGAACGCGCGGCGCGCGTGGTTCGCGCTCGGCGCGTAGCCGCTCGACGAGCGCACGACTTGACGCGTTAACATGGGCGCTGTCGCTTTCGAGGGTGAGCGTGTCGAGTAGCACGAGCCGGTGGCCGGCCACGTCGAGCAGCTGGTTGGTTGCGCCCACATGCAAGCGAAACCGCGCGAGCGCCGCATCCACCACCGTGTTGCCGATGCCGATGTCGTGGTTGCCCGCCATAATATGCACGCGTCGGTTGCGCGGGTCGCGGTTGCGGAACAGGGTTTGGAACCGACGCAGCTCGTCGAGCCATTGGAGATCGTCCCATTCGCGGCCGCCGTCCATCAGGTCGCCGAGGATCACCACGTGGTCGGGCCCTTGCAGCTGCTGCAGGATCATGTATGATTTGCGCACGTACATGTCGGTGAAGAACTCGGTCAGACGGAGGGCGAGCCCGGTTTGCCCGTACGAGTGGTGGTCGACGATCTGCGGGTCGGCGATTATCGCTATACGTGTGGGCAGTGCTGGCCAGGCGCATTGTCCGATGTGCTGGTAGAACACGCCGATCTCTCCGTATCCCAGGAGCAACACCCAGAATACGCGCAGCGCGGTAACTAGTCGTCGGTGCCGCCGCCAGAAATACAGCACTTGCATCTGTATATGGTTTTTTTTTATTTTGCGAGAATATAAAGTTTCTGGGAGAGACAAAAAAACCACTAGAGAGGAAGGGGGAGCGTTGTTTACTGTTTGTTAACGCTTTGGAATCAAACCCACTGGACAAGAAAAATGAACCATTTTCCCTCCTCCCTACTATTCTTTGCCGTGTGGCTCAGCTGAATAGCCCCGGACTCAATGACTATTATCGCCGTGGGCATTTTCGAAACTGATACTAAACAGCAAGTCCAATATTTTTATGTTATGTTTGCTCGTCAATTGTCGCACTGTGACTGGTTATCATGTCTAGAGGCCTGCTTTCCACACGTGTCGCCAATAACTTTTTAATCTTAATTTGAAAAATAAGATAACAGGTCTACTTGCAGGTTATAGCGTAACGGAGAGGATGTTGACGTACTAAATAAAAGGATAGCAATTAACACGGACAACACACATCCATTGTCGGATCTAGATGCATATGTGGCATATGGGCCATATTCGCTGCTATTACACTCTTCATCACCCCCGAAATCACATACCAAAGAAACACAGTGGATTATGAGGCTACTGGCGGCGCGATCAACTCGCCAAGCTTTCTCCGCAGAATCTTGCCCGACGCGTTCTTGGGAATCGCCCTGACCACCACGTGGCCGCCCCGCAGCCGCTTGTAGTACGCAACCCGGGCGTTGGCCCAGCGCACGACATCCTGCGCCGTCTGCTCCGCGTCCGCCGCGCCCGCGCGCAGCACCAGAAACGCGCGCGGCAGCTCGGTTTGCCGCTCCTTGTCAAACACGCCGGCCACCGCGCAGTCGGCCACCAGCGGATGCTGCATCAGCACGCCCTCCAGCTCGGCCGGCGCCACCTGGAACCCGTTGAATTTGATTAGCTCCTTGATGCGGCCCGTCACGTGCACGTGCCCTTCCCCGTCGACAAACCCCACGTCGCCCGTGTGCAGAAAGCCGCTGGCGTCGATGATGCGCCGCGTCTCGTCGCGGCTGTGCAGATACCCCATCATCACGTTGGGCCCGCGGAAGCACAGCTCGCCCGTCTGGCCGCATGCCAGGCTGGCGCCCTGCTCGTCGACAACCATGCATTCGAGGTTGGGCAGCAGCGCCCCCGACGACGCCAGCTTGCGCTGTCCGGGCGCGTTGAGCGACAGCCCGGGGCTGGTCTCGGTTAACCCGTAACCCTGCATCACCTGCACGTGCGGCATTCTTTGTTCCAGCGCCTGGATTGTGTCGGCGCAGAGCGGCGAGGCGCCCGACACAATCCACTCGAGGCTCGCGAGTTCGGCGCTGGCCGCGTCCGGAAGCCTGGCCAGCGCGTTGATGACCGGCGGCACCAGCAGCGTGTCGGTGATCCGGTGCTCCTCGATGATGCGCAGAAAGCGCTTCATGTCGAACGCGCCCATGGTCACCAGCGTGGACCCGCAGAGCGGCAGGCTGTGGGCCATCAGCACCAGCCCAAAGCTGTGGAACATGGGCAGCACCGCCAGGGTCTTGCGCTGGAACCGCGCCGGCGCCATCTGCCGCTGCACCGCCAGCCCCTGCTGAATGTTGGCCACCACGTTGTAGTGGCTCAGCATTGCGCCCTTGGGCAGGCCCGTGGTGCCGCTGGAGTAGCAGACAAACGCCGGCGTGCTCTGCAGCTCGCCCTGCGTGCGCGGCCGGAACCGCGGGAACGGCTTGTCGCTCAGAACGCTGAACAGCGAGCGCGCGCCGTCGGCAGACCCGTACGTCATCAACGCGTCGCTGGCGCTGGACACGTACAGCACGCTGCCGCCCAGCGATATCTGCGTGCCGCCGACTGCCTGGCGGATGGTCGCCAGCACCGTGCTGGCGGCAATCACGTGTTTGGCGCCCGAATGGCGCAGCTGGACCGCCAGCTCGTCGGCCGTGTATGCCGGGTTGGCCGGCGTGCACGCGGCGCCCAGCATCTGCACTGCCAGCGTGGCCGCCAGGTAGTACACGCTGTTGGGCAGCACTATTGCCACCACGTCGCCTGCACGCACGCCCACGTCGTGGTACAGCCCGCTGGCCAGCTGCTGGCTCAGCCGCCGCATGCGCGGCAGAAACACCGTTTCCAGGCTGCCCTCGCTGCCGTCCACAAACACCGGCCGCGGCGACTCGCTGTTGGCAAACGCCTTGATCTGCTGCATCCGGCTGAACCAGAACGTCGGCAGGTCCTGCAGCGGAATGTCGACATCCGGGAGCCTGGATCTGAATACGTGGTCGCCCATCCTGATGCACAGGCTATTAAGAAGAGGTTATTACCGGATGATGAAAAATAAAGGGGGAGCAGTAGCAGTTGGAGAACAGAGGAATAAGAAAGCAGCTTCATTGTGCTTGGTTGCGGGCCGGCTGCTGAGGTTTTTAATAATGCAGCCACAATATGCACGCATTTATTATCTATTTGAGCATTCGGCGGAGGATTTTGCCCGAGGCGCTCTTTGGAATCGCATCGAGCACCGCGAATCCGCCGCGCAATTGTTTGTAGTACGCCACCTGGCCATTGAGCCACTTGACTACGCTCTGCCCAACCGCTCTTGCCTGCTCCTCGCTGCCATTGCCGCCGCCGTCGGCAGCAGTCAGAACCAAAAAGGCCTTGGGCACCTCGGTTTGCCGCTCCTCGTCAAACACGCCGACCACTGCGCAGTCCCGGACCCGCGGGTGCTGCAGCAGCAGCCCCTCCAGCTCCGCCGGCGCTACCTGGAACCCGTTGAACTTTATCAGCTCCTTTTTGCGGTCCGTGATGAACACGTGCTGGTGCTCGTCAATGTGGCCGACATCGCCCGTGTGCAGGAACCCGTCGCTGTCGATTGCCGCCTGCGTCTCTTCGCGGTTGTTCACGTAGCCCAGCATCACGTTGGGCCCGCGGAAGCACAGCTCGCCGGTCTCGTTAATGCCCAGCGCCTTGCCGCTGTCATCGATAACCTTGGCGTCGACGCTGGGCACCAGGCGGCCAATCGACAGCGGGTTGCGCGGCCCGGCAACCGGGTTGAGCGACAGCGCAGGGCTGGCCTCGGACATGCCATATCCCTGCAGAATGCGCACGTGCGGCATTCTCTGTTCCAGCGTCGCAATTGTGTCGCTGCTCAGCGGCGCTGCGCCGACAATGATTGTCGCCAGGCTGCCCAGCTCGTACCGCTCGGTCACCTGCGGCATCTTGGCCAGCCCGTTGATGATTGGCGGGACCAGCATGGTTTCGGTCACCCGGTGGTCCTGCACGATCTGCAGGAAGCGTTCCATGCTGAACGCCGCCATGACCACGGTGCTGGTGCCGCTGTACGGCATCAGAAAGCACAGAAACAGCAGCCCAAAGCTGTGGAACATGGGCAGCACGCCGGCGCTGGTGCTTGGATAGTCGCGCTGCTGCTGCTGCTGGCGGCCGACCAGCGCCGCCGCCTGCAGGACATTGGCGATGATGTTGCGATGGCTCAGCATCACGCCCTTGGGGTTGCCCGTGGTTCCGCTAGAGTACGGAATAAACGCCACCGTGGACTGGCATGCATCGTGGCTGGCGATGCGCGCGCGCGGAAAGTCGCCGTCATGGAAGAGGTCGAATATCGACGTTATGATGGTGTGGTGCTCGGCAATCGCACTGCTGACGGTCTCGCGCAGAGCCGGCGTGGTAAACACGCAGCTTGCGCCCGAGTCTGCGAGCTGGTGGCCAATCTCGCGCGCCGTATACGCCGGGTTGACCAGCGTGCATGCCGCGCCCAGCATCAGCGCCGACAGGATAATGGCCGGATAGTGCACCGAGTTGGGCAGCATCACGGCCACCACGTCGCCGGCACGCACGCCGGCCGTGTGGTAGAGCCCTGATGCGAGCCTGGTGCACATGGATTCGAGCTGGTCAAGCGTCACCGACTCACTGCCGTCGGTAAACAGCGGTCGCGGCGAGCTGGCGCGCGTAAAGTCATCGTGCCGCCTGGCGCTCTCAAAGAAGAATGTTGGGATGTCGACCGCCGGAACGTCGATGTCTGCTAGCGAGGACTTGATAAATGCCTGCACCATTTCTATACTAACATAAAACCCAGTCTCAGTGAGGAGCAAAGGAGAGAGTGTATTGGCGGTGGCTTGACGGCGATAAAAGTAGCCATTGCGTATATGCTAGATGCACTAGCACCGCCACGTTCTTGATGATAAAACGATAAATGCGTTGCGGTGACTGAAATCATCGGATCAGCGCTGAAACGTGCGTTTTGCCTTTCTCTGTTCCACAATTTGTATTAATAGCAGCGTAAAGACTTTATACTCTTTCTTTGCCAATGGCGACCGGTGTGTACGATTCGCGCAGCGCGCGCCAAAGCGTGGGCAGCGCCGGCAGCGGGTCGCGGCGGCACAGCCTGCTGTCGACAGATGACGGCAATTGGGCGCCAAGCATGCAGTACGACTACGCCAATGCGTGGAGCGTGAATGGCGGCGACAAGCTGAGCCGGTGGCGGCGCGCGTACATTGCCAGCGACACGGGCGACACCGAGGGCGTGCAGTCGACGTCGCTGGCGCTGCCGGACGAGTCGCGGTTCACAACGTGCATGGCAATGAGCGAGGACCAGCCGCTGCTGGCGGTGGGGTCGGGCAGCTACGAGACAAACATGTTCTTTGTGCAGAGCCTGGACGACCAGCTGGACGTCAAGGCGTCGTTTGCGTCAAAGTTCCCGATCTACTCGCTGGCGTTCAAGTCGAATCTGCTGATGGCCGGCACGGACCGCAACACCAGCGTGCTGTACAAGGTGGACCGGGCGCGGCTGCTCGGGTATGCGTCGGAGAATGCAATCGACGACACGCAGGGCGCCGAGGGTCCGCTGGTGCGCTGCGTGGGCACGTACAAGAACAAGGCGGCCAAGAGCATCGACATTGCGGCGCCCGGCAGCCACGTGCCGACCAAGCGCGTTGCCTGCGTGGAGTTTGCGCCGGCGTTCGCGGGCAGCAGCAGCGGCGCGTGGCCGCCGGCGTCGGTTGCGCCCAACTCGGAGCTGTTTCTGTCGTGCCTGGGCGGCGTGATCAACATCTGGGACGCGACGCGCAACCAGCAGGCGCTGCGCGTGGAGAAGGTGTCGGGGCAGCCGCTGTGCCGCGCGGCGTGGAGCGCGCAGGCGCCGGCTAATCTGATCGCGGCGGCGGGGATCGACGGCGTGATCAGCGTGCTGGATCTGCGGCGGCGCGGCAAGGCGGTGGCCTGGCGCACGGCGCAGCCCGAGGCGGCGGCGTACGGCGCGTGGCTGGGCGGCGGCGGCGGCGAGGCCGGGGGCAGCGTCAACGACGTTGCGTGGTCGCCGTACGTGCCGTACTGGCTGGCGACGGGCGGTGAGGGCGGCGAGGCGCACGTATGGGATCTCCGCTACGCAGCGGCCGACGGCGCGGCCGTGGCAACGCTGAGCCATCCGACGAACCACGGCTCGATCCGCAGCCTGGCGTGGAGCGCGACACACGCGGATCTGCTGTCGACGGGCACCAGCGACAAGTCGTGGTGGCTGCACTCGCTGCGCGCCGACAGCGGCGGCGGCGAGGCGCCCACGGTGCGCGCGGCGGTGATTGCCGACAGGCGCGCGGCCGACGACATCGGCTCTGTGGTGGGGCTGCGCGCCAAGGGCAACGCGTTCTACACGCTGAGCGCGTGCGGCGACCTGTACGCGCACCGCGTCGCGCCGGGCGCGCTGGCCGCGTCGACGCTCCACCGCATGGACGGCGACGAGTTCCAGCGCGTCGAGACGGCTGTGTACGCGCGCGACCTGAAGGGCGCGGCCGAGACGGTCATTGGCGCCGTGCAGCGGCTGAAGGAGGACCCTGCCGGCGATGCCGATGCGGGCACGCATCCGATCGTCAGGCACGCGGAGAGCATCCGCAGGCTGTGCGACCTGTTCAAGGCCAAGCCGCGGATCGCGCACGCGTCGTGGGCGCTGCCGCCGGCGTCGGTCGCGCTGGGCGGCGGGTCGCTGGCCGACGGCGAGCAGCCGGCAAGCGTAACCGTAACCGCCGAGGCCGGGCCGAAGCCCAGCTCGCCGACGGCGGCGCGGAAGGACTTTGCCAGCGACCTGGCGTATGTGGCGTACGGGCTGCCGCCGGACTTTCCGCTGGAGGCGGCGGCGTCGCGGCAGCCGGTGGTGTGGCAGGCGCTGGAGCTGCTGAACATGGCGAACCTGCGGATCCGGCTCGGGCGCATGGTCGACATTGCCGACGGCGCGGGCGAGAAGAGCGCGGCGCCGACGGATGGCGACGGGCGCGCGCTGTGGAAGGGCGTTGTGGAGCGCGAGCGGCAGATCATGCAGTACGTCAAGGCCGAGCCGGCGCTGTTTGACGCGCGGCTGCTGCGCGCGGTGGTGAAGCTGGTGCTGCCGCACGACTGCATTGCCGGGCTGACGCTGGGCCTGGGCATCTGCCAGGCGTTTCTGAGCTGCCAGCGCCAGCACGAGCACCGCGGGGCCATGGCGCCGGTCTCGTGCGAAATGCTGGACGGGCTGGTGCATGTGCTGCTGTTTCCGACGGTGTTTGACACCGACACCAGCGGCGGCGGCGGCGATGCGGGCGACGACGCGGCAATGGCTGCGCGCGCGGTGGCGGTGCCCAACGTGCAGATGGTGCGCGAGCGCATTGGCGAGTGCCTGGCGGTGTGCCCCGAGGCGGTGTTTGAGATGGTGCGGCTGGAGATCAGCATCCAGGAGACCGTGCTGCAGGGCGGCGAGCAAAAGAAAGTGGCCGAGGACATTGTGGCGACCATGCAGCGGCACGCACGGGCCACGCGCGTGCTGCTGGACAACACGGCGTCGGCCGAGCAGCGCGCGCAGATCCAGATCCACACGCAGTTTCCGGCGACCACGACGCTGTCGGCCAGCGCCGTGCGCCTGTACCTCAACTCGCTGCTGTCGACGCGCGGCTACGACGAGTACCTGGCCAACACGCAGTGGTGGCGCGCGGCGCCGCCGGCGATTCCGGCCGACGCGGGCCACGTGATCGGCAGCGACCGCGGGTGGCCGGCGTCGTTCCCGCTGGCGCGCATGCTGAACCGCCAGGCCGCGTCGGCAATTGTGCCGCGCATGCAGCGCCAGCTCGACGTGGTGCTGGCCACCATCAAGAAGGAGCCGCTGGGCCTGGAGCCGCGCCTGTACCGCGACACGCTGCTCAAGGCCGCGCGCCTGGGCCTGCAGCTGCGCTGCGACCAGCGCCTGGCGTTTGCCGTCGACGTCACCACCAAGAACAAGGCCACCGGCGAGGCCCTGACCACGCGCCAGACCGTCGCCACGGCCATCGACGCGTCCGTGCTGGCCGACGCGTTCGACGACATTGGCAGCGCGTTTCTGATGCTGCTGGAGGCGCTGACGCGGCACAGCAGCCACCGCGACGCGTTCAAGCGCGCCGCGTCCGAGGCGCGGCCGCTGCACGACGCGCTGGGCGCGCTGCTGGCGGCCGAGCCGCAGCGGCACAGCGCCGAGTTCGAGCAGATGTCGGACCACCACAAGGCGCGCGTGATGGTCATCCGCAAGTACCTGCGCAAGCTCGAGCACTATGCCCAGAGCCAGCAGCATGAGCAGCCGCCGCCAGTGCCGCAGGGAGAGCAGCAGTAGCCTGGGCTGTTGTTGTGCGTGAATGCGTTGCGTCGGAACAATGCGAATATAAAAAGGAGGGAGTGGCTGCGCGGATTCTCCTTATGTCTATACACAAGCGGCTTGCTCTTTTTCTTCTTCCAGCCACTGGGTGCTTGCCTTTTAATAGCATAAACAGAAACAGTATTCTGTAGCAATGTGGCGCTAGCATATACGAGAAAGAAGGGGGGAGGTACAGTTGCATCATATTGTTCTACTGGTCTTTTTTTTCTGCTTGTTCTCATTGTGTGTGTTTTGTGTGAGCTATCCCAGATGGAAATAAAGCGATCTCGGAGTATAAGCGGGCAGGATGACATATTCAATTTCGAATTAACAGAACAACGCCACCAAATGAGCGTGTTTTTGATTCCCAGGAGCTCGAAAAAAAATATCCCTCCCCTTTTTTTTTCGTCGTTCATCTTGGTTATAAAACCAAAGAGATTCATTGGAGCCGTCTCCATGTTAGTTTTTCTTTAACGCCGATTCAACAGTCGACTCTTTATATACCCGCCTTCAACACTTTAACCCAAAACCCAACCCTGTTCCGTATTTGTAATCATGCGTACGTTTGCACTGGTTAGCCTGCTTGCCGCCTGCGCCGTGGCCGCGCCCACGACGTTCCGCCGCCAGCTGCCCGGCGACTCGGTCAACGGGCCCACGGCGCTGAGCAACCCGAACATCAACAACGGCGCGCAGTCCGAGGGCTCGCTCAAGGACGACTCGTCGATGGACGGCGCCCAGATCATCAACCCCGTCGGCAACGACCTGACCAAGGTCAACACCAACCAGGACTTCCACGACAACGTGCTGCAGAACCCGAACTTCAACGTTGCCTCGAACACGCAGGGCGGCGCCGTGGTCGGCAACAACAACGAGGTGTTCCCGGGCTTTGGCGCGCACTCGCAGGGCATCGTGTTCCGGCGCCAGTTCGGCGGCAGCTCGGTAAACGCGCCGGCGGCAATCAACGATCCGACGGTCAACACCGGCGCCATGCGCGAGGGCTCGCTGGACGCGGATCTCTCGGCCGACGGCGCCGCGGTGGTCAACCCCGTGGGCAACGATCTGACGCAGCTGAACCAGAACGACGAGGTCTCCGGAAACAACTTTGAGAACCCCAACTGGAACTCCATTTCGGGCAACAATGGCCCGGCGCTCTCGGGCAACAACAACATTTTCGTGCCGGTCACCAACGAGCAGGGCGCCATTCAGTTTGATAACGGCGATTTGCTGGCCGCCGCTGCGCTGGCCGGTGGCCAGGCGCCGCTTCCGGCGTTCTAATCGCTCTTTACTCTTTGCTTATTAAATAGGTTATCAGCTGCATATGCTCTGGAGCGTGGTTACGAATGCATGCGTTGGAGCTAGCTCCATCTTTGAAATCCAAACAGGTGGGAGGGAGCTGTGGTCTGAGGGAACAATATATGCTAATTGTTTTTTGTGCTATATAAACCAATGCAACCAAACGCTCTTTGTCGGTTTCTCAGGTTCCAACAAGAAGAATCAATACGCAAATAAATATGGCGCCACTCTAGTCTTCTCTTTATTTTGTTTTGGTTTATGACGTCTATCAAAAATTGCTTGCCTGGCTATAAAGATAATCGAGAGGCAGACTCGTCTTTTTCTCCATTAAACCGACTAACAAGATCTCTATACACTCGCAACACCATTCCTTCTCTTCCAATAACCCCTCTAAACATAAAGATGCGCATTACTGCTTTGGTTAGCCTGCTTGCCGCCTGCACCGTGGCGATGCCAGTTATGGATCGCCGTCAGCTCGGCGGCGACATGGTCAACGGACCCACCGCACTAAGTAACGCAAACGTCAACAACGGCGCGCAGTCCGAGGGCTCGATAACAGACGAAGGATCGATGGACGGCGCCCAGATCATCAACCCTATTGGCAACGATCTGACCAAGGTCAACACCAACCAGGACTTCCACGACAACGTGCTGCAAAATGCAAACTTTAACGTTGCCCAAGACACCCAAGGCGGCGCCGTGGTCGCCAACAACAACGAGGTGTTCCCGGGGCTCGGTGGGCACTCGCAGCAAGGGATTGTGTTTAGGCGCCAGGTGATTAGCTCGTTCCGTCCGGGCGTGACGTCTGATGGCGCGCAAGTGGGCTCGGGCTTTGCCTTCAAGCGTCAGTTTATCGAGGTGGGCAGACCGGGCGTCGTGATCAACAATCGAAACACAATTGCTGACAACGCCAGAGCCGACGGTATTATTGCTGCGAATGTAGATATACCATTTGGCTCTGCAAACATTCGCAACTAAACTCCAGATAGACTTGCTTTAAATAGAAAAAAGTTAATGGTCGATTCATTTTTGCGCTCGTGTGTTCTATCTGAAACGCTGTATCTGGAAACGCCGATCCCGAAAATAAAAGCAGGACCGGGGTTTCGTGATCCACAAGTGCATGGAATCATCAAGGTCCGTTCTTTATTTCTATAGCATTGATCAAAAGGACCAAGGACCGAGCCGAGCCGTGGACATAATGCGTGGCTGGCGCTGGCCGAAAGGAATGACAATTGCCTGGGGCTGGTGAGAAGGGGCCAGT
>JANBPA010000375.1:0-11458 GCA_027575275.1 Coemansia sp. RSA 2711
TGGCTGAGGATACTGCTAACGGCAATGCTGCCGAGGAGTCGGCCGACACCGCGGCGCTGCTGGCGGCGGCGTCGGATGAGGACGAGGAGGACGACGAGGACTTTGTCGCGTCGGACGAGGAGGCCAGCGACCACGTGCTGGACGCCGACGCGGTGTCTGACGACGAGGTTGAGGTGGTTGAGGACGACGCGCAAATCGTCGAGGACGAGGAGGACGAGGACGGCGCGCAGACGCGCGTGGACTCGGAGAACGCGTCGCCCAGCCACAAGCGGACAAAGGCCCAGCAGGTCGCGGTCGACGACGAGGAGCAGGAGCCGGCGGCAAAGAAGGCCAAGAGCGACGAGCCGACCGCGCCGGTTGCGGCCGCCCAGTAAGCTCCGGCGCTATAGCGTAGGTGTCCCTCTTTTTTTAAAAAGTACGAAATCAAACCACGTTGTGGTCGAGGTAAATGCCCGCCAGCCGTTGTCGCGATATTGTTATGTGCTGGTGAATCTGCTGGCTCAGCGCGTCGCAGCTGGCGGCGCTGGCCATGCGCAGCGAAATGTCCAGCGCGTTGCGCGTGCCCAGATAGGCGTACTGCGCCAGATGCTGCCGCGCAGCTGCCTGCGGCTCGGCTGCGGCGCTACGCGTGCGCGCGCGGCTCTTGCGCACGGCCGTGTTGAGGCCGCCCAGCGACGCCGGGCGGGGCGGGAAGAACAGCGGCGGAAACGCCGTGTCGCGGATGCGCAGCAGCAGCGCGGCCTCGTCGGCCGGCTCGTGCTCGCAGGCCACGGCCACGTCGGCCAGCGGCCACACCAGCTCGAGCGTGCGGTGCGGCTCGGCCTGCTGGATCACCAGGCAGCCGTCCTGGCACTGAACCGCGGCCGGGAAGCCGAGCCGCGGCACGGAGCGCGGCAGCGCGCGCTTGGCCGCGTTGTCGATAACGGTGGCGGCAAAGTGCGCGCCGGCGACGGCTTCCACGCCCTGGCCCAGCCAGGCCTGCAGCGCGGGCACAAACGAGCCGCGCGTCACGAGCGGCTTGGCGCTGGCCGCGTGCTTGCTGAGGCGCGCCAGGTGGAACGCCTGGTGGATGCTGGCGGCCAGCGTCACGTGGTACGGCGTCAGCGCCTCGAACGGCGACAGCGACAGCAGCGACGAGTGCGACGAGTGCGCGGACGCCGGCGGGCCAATCACGGCCTTGGTGAGCAGCGCCAGCGGATGCGCCGCCGATGACGTCGACGCGCGGCGCGGAGGCGTCGGCCGGGGCAGCGTGGATGGCGAGTCCGCGGGCGCCATTGCTGCGCGCTCGGGCGCAAACACGTGGCGCGCCTCAAACTGCACCTTCATGGTCAGCGTCTCGGCGTCGCTGTTGGCCAGGTCCGCCAGGCTCTGCACCAGCACCTTCCACGCGCCATCCGCCTGGCTCAGCTGCGACGCGCCGTCTGCGTCGCTGGCCGCCAGCAGCAGCGCGCGCAGCTCGGCCGACCGCGCGCGCTGCGCCAGCGCCAGCTCCTCGCCGAGGCTGGCGTCCAGAACCAGCTGCCCGCGCGAGCTGCGCGTGAGCTGCGCCAGCACCAGCGCCGCCAGATCCACCGTGATCCACGTGTGCGTCGGCGGATCCTCGGCCAGAATCTGCACCATCGCCGTGGCGATCGTCTGCGTGTGCGGCGGCAGCGGCGCCGGCGGGGGCGACCGGTCGGATGGCGGAGGCGACCGGTCGGACGGCGGCGCGGCCACAAGAAGCGGCGCCATGGCTGACGTCACCGACGTCACCGACGTCGCCGACGAGCTGCAGCAGTCGTGCTGCGACGCGGAGCCGGTCAGCGACTCGAGCAGCGCGCGTGTGCGCAGCATGCGGCGCGGCGTCAGCACGGACTTGACCAGCGCCGTCGGGCTGATCGCCTTGTTGCGCAGGATTTCCAGCACCGCGCACAGCCACGGCGCCAGCGTGCGCGACGGCTCGAACGGCGACGGAATGAACGGGTGCGCCAGCCGCACGCGCGCGCTGCCGCCGTCGACAAACAGCGCCGCAACTGCGTCGACGAGCAGCGGCGAGTGCTTCACGATCGAGAAAAAGTGCGCGACAAACAGAGTCACCACCTGCATGAACAGGGTCTCCTCGGGCGATGCGCCGGCGCGCCAGCCCACCTCGATCGCGTGGACGAATGTGCGCTCCAGGATGCGGCCGGCAAACTCGCCGGTGATGCGGCGGCTGATGCGGTCCACGCCCAGCCCGTACACGTCGTTGAGGTACGCCAGCAGCCCCATGTGCGCCTCCAGCACCTGGTCCACCGCCGCCCAGCCCTGCGCCGCCGTCACGTGCGCGCGGTCCACGGCCGACGTGGCCACCGCGCCGCCCGCGCGCGCCATCGGCAGCATGTCCACCAGCAGCCGGAACGCGTCGTCGTAGCTGTCCTTGAGCGAGCACATGACCTGCTCCCAAAAGTGCGCGCACCGCGGCGAGTGCAGAATGAACTCGAGCGCGCTGGGGTCGTTGATGCGGAACACGTTGAGCGTGACTGCGCGCACCGCCACGCGCACCATCGGATCCGCGTGGTCAAACAGCGCAATTGCCGTCGTGTACAGCGGAAAGTCGTCCAGCCGCTCGTTGAAGAAAAAGTGGATCGTGTCGCCCGTCAGCCGTAGCGACAGCGCCTTGAGGAACGCCGCGTAGTACGACACCACCTCCTCGTTGTCCAGGTCCACCGGCGCTGCGATCAGCTCGTTGACAAAGTTGTTTGAGAACAGCGCGTACAGGAACTTTGTGTCGCTGACGCTGTCCAGGATGATGCTGAACGTCTGCAGCACCTGCACCGCCACCGCGCTGTCGCCGCCCGCTGCCGCCCGCGCGTGCAGTAGCGCCAGCATGTGCCGGTGCAGGCCCTCCTCCACCGCCAGGCTGAGCAGCTCGGGGTTGCGCCGGTCGCTCCAAATTACTACCTCCGACACCTGGCGCACGCTCTCCACCAGCCGCCTGCGCGTGCCCGCCCGCACCTTTGCTGTTTTGAGGTACGCCGCCAGCCGCTGAATCTGCTTGCGCCGGCGTTCGGTCTCCTGTAACTGCGCCGCCGCGCTGTCGGCGACCGTTTCTCGAGCCTGCGTTTTGGACGGGTCGTCGATGCCCAGCAGCGCCAGAAACGGGCCAAACATTGCTCTAATTTATTATGTACAAATGGGTTAGCAATATACAAGACTGGTGAATTGAAGAATAAAAAAAGAGAGAGAAAGAGTGCCGTCTGAGCGCGTGCATGCTCAACGCTGCAGCTTTAAAGGTGTTTGGCAAGGGGGTGCGGGGCGAATTGATTCTACGCTAGGCAACTTTTCTCCCTTTTCCTTGCTCTGTCTATATGCGCTTGAGAACTCACCTGGCTATGCGGCTTGTTGGGCTGGCGCTATTTGCCGCCGTTGTGCGGGCGGCGGCCACAGACTCGCCGCGGCTAAAGTGCCGCAGCGCGCCCAACGGCAACGCGCTGGTGCTGCGGGCGTACGGCGACCGCGACGTCGTGGACATTGCGTGCCAGGCGCAGGGCGCGGCCGTCGGCGGCTCGACGCTCTGGCACCGCACGCAGGACGGCTGCTACGTCACCAGCCGGTTCGTCGCCATTGGCGGCAACGCGACCGAGCCCACGTGCGCATCCCTCGACAGCCCGCGCCCGTGCGCCGCCGTCGCCACGCCCGCGCTGCAGCTGATCGAGCGCTACGAAGGGTTTGTTGCGCGCCCGCGGCCCGACATCACGGGGCTGCCGACCATTGGCTACGGCCACCGCTGCGCGTCGCTCGACTGCGCCGAGGTGCCCGTTGCGTTCCCGCTCTCGCGCGGCCAGGCGCACGAGCTGCTGCGCATGGACTTGCGTAACGTAACCGCGTGCTTGGCGCAGGCGGTTACCAACGCCTCGCTGGCCTTGAATGCCAACCAGTGGGGCGCGCTGGCGTCGTGGGCGTTTAACGTGGGCTGCGAGATGGCCGGCGGCTCGCAGCTGGTCGCGCGGCTGAACCGCGGCGAGGATCCCGGCGCCGTCGCTGCCCACGAGCTGCCGCGCTGGCGCATCTTCCATGGAAAGCGCGTGCCCGAGCTGGTCAGCCGCCGCGCCGACGAGCTGTACCTGTTCCAGACCGCGTCGGATCTGGTCGCATATCCGCAGTGCAATTCCGCCCCGGAAATGACGTGATCAACAAAGCTCGCTCTTTTATCTCTCCAAAAAAATTTTTTCTCCATCAAGAGGAATATACTTTTAAACCACAACGGGAAGAGGGGGAAATGAGCGAGCGTCCGGCCGAAACCACCACCGACAGCAAGCCCAAGCTCAAGCCGTGCTGCGTGTGCCTGGAGACCAAGAAGGCGCGCGACACGTGCTACCTGGACCACGGCGACAAGGCCGAGTCAAAGTGCGACTATCTGATCCAGGCCCACATAAAGTGCATGGCTGACTTTGGCTTCAAGATTTAGCTCTTTATTGGTAGTAGCGGTCAAATATGATATCCCTCAGGCTCACAGCTTCTTCTTCTTGCCCGTCTTCTTCTGTGGCGGCTTTGAGGACGACGACTGTGGCGATCCGGACGCGCGCTGGGCGTAGATCATCGCGGTGAACGGGCCCTCGAACTGCAGCGCAACGTGGTACACGAGCCACACGTACGCGGCCACCAGCAGGCCGGCCGGCTTGGCGTGCCACAGCGACACGCCCACAAACGACATGGTCGAGCCCACGTACATTGGGTTGTCGAGCACGTTGAACGGGAAGCCCGTGACGCGCGCGTCCATCAGGATGCCAAAGTAGTCGCCCAGGAACGTGCCTGTGATGCCCAGCATGTACGTCGACGACAGCACCAGCGTCATGCCGCCGCCCACCAGCAGCGCGGCGACAAGCTGCACCAGCGCGTTGTCCAGCAGCGCCAGCGTCGGCTGCTGCGCCAGCGCGTGGTTGAACAGCATGTCGCGCACCAAGCCCAGGCTGAATATGGTCACGGCAATCAGGTAGCAGCCGCGGTACTTGTCGCCGCCGCACAGCTGCGTGATCCAGTGCGTGTGGAACTCGCGCCGCGCGGCAATGTTCCAGAACGCCGGGTTGAACGTGATGCTGGCCAGCGAGACCCACAGCGACGGCTGGTCAAAGTCAACGAGCATTATTCAGTGTGCGAATTTGTCGATTAGAATTCAGCTAGGGAAATAGATAAAGAGAGAAAGAAAGGGGCAGTGAAAAGGATGGCTAATCGCGATTTCTAAGCTGCGAGCTTGGGCTGAAGCCACGCCTGCCACTGCTCCAGGGTCCACGAGCTAGACACGCCGTCGTCGCGGATGCCGTCCAGCACCACGGTGGGCGACACGTGGATGCCCTGGGCGCGCGCAAGCTTGATGTGGTACTTGAGGTCATTGGTGACCGCGTTGCCGGCGTTGCGCGGCGCGTCCGACGCCTGGATATCCAGCAGCTGCAGCAGCTGCTGGCGGTCGTCGACGGCGTTGACGGCCAGAGCCACGTCGGCCAGCATCTTGTATATCTCGGTGCGCGTGCAGTTGACCGTGGCCTCGTCAAAGAACTCGCGCTGGCGGGCAAACAGCGCGTCGGCAAACAGCGCAAAGTTGGCGGGCGACAGCTTTTCGACGGCGAGGCTGGCTTCGTGCATTAGCGTCGACACGGGGTGCCAGGGCTGCACCTGGTGGCGGAACAGCACCGAGACCGGAGTGCTGGCGGCGCTGATGTGCGGGATCAGCTCGGTGCGCAGCGTGGCCCACATCTTGGCCGAGAACGGGCAGGCAAAGTCCAGAAACACCTCGAGCGTGTGCGGGCCGGCCGCAGCCAGGCGGTGGGCGGCGTAAGCGGGAGCCAGAGCCATTGCCAACAGTATAAGAAAGGGGATAAAGCCAGGCGGGATCGAGGACACGAAGCAAAGACGCGGCACTATTTCCAGGTCAAAGGATTTCGGGCGAGATCAATGGAATTTGGGGTTAGGTTTCACAACGGGAGCCTGGAACGACCGGCAATTTTTTTCCCTTCCCTCAAAAAAAAGTGCTCTTTTTTCATTCCTCTTTTTGTTTTTTCATTAATTGGCTCTTGCACTAAGGTTTTTTTTTATTTTCTCCGCATTCATATTTTCTTATTTGGTGATAGTTGTATATTCAGGCGTCGGTAAACGGGCGGAGTCTATTTGGCTTTTTTTTCGGGTAAGCTCTCCACAATTGCGGAGTTTCTTTTATGGCTGGGTCTTTTGCACACGCATACACTGAATACGTGGAGGTAAAGGATGGATGGCGGTCCTTGTTTTGTATAAAGACTGGTCCAGCGCCACCCTTTTCTTTTTCCACGCTCTTTGTCTTTATGTATTTCAGTTTTGTTGCTATTTATATCGATTTTTATTCCTAATCGCGTAGAAATGGAGCGGAAAGAGAACGGCGACGAGGCGGAGCTGCAGCCGCTGTTCGATTCAAGCATCAGCCTGCCGCACCCCGACAAGCTGGAAGCGGGGATCCCGCACCAGCAGCCGTTTGGGCGGCTGCCGGCAACCGGGGCCCGCGCTGCGGCGTCGGCGGCGCACAGCCGCAACGCCAGCTACGGCACGTCGCTGCTGGACACGCTGAACGAGGAGCGCGGCGGCGGGGCGATGGCGCCGGCGCAGTCGCGGCTGTTTGGCGACGGCGGGCGGGCGCAGCACGTGCGCGCGCACACGCTGACGGCGTCGCCGCCGCGGGCGGGCGCGTCGGGGATGCTGGGGGCGCACGCGCGGCTGGGGTCGCTGTCGGGGCTGACGTCGCCGCCGGCGGCAAGCGCGGCGGCGTCGGCGGCGGCGGGGCTGCTGGCGTCGTCGGCGCTGCGCAGCTCGTACTCGTCGAACTCGCTGCGCGCGGCGGCGCGGCGCAGCTCGCCCGAGTACGACGTGACGGCGGCGCTGGACGAGGGCGTGTGGGGGCCGTCGCGGCTCTCGAACGAGCTGGTGCTGGGCGAGCTGACGCTGGAGCCCGAGCCGCTGCGGCAGCACGTGCGGTCGGGCAGCAGCAGCAGCGGGCTGATGGGCGACGCGCTGGCGCGCATGCGCTCGTACAGCTTCAACAGCCCGCCGGAGATGGACGAGCCGGACATTGACGTGCTGCACGCGGCGGCGCGCGCGCAGAACCCGGGGCTGGCGTTCCGCAAGATGATGGCGCGCACGCACGCGCGGTCCAAGACGCTGGCGGGGCCCGACGACGCGACGGTGCACGTCGGCATCGGCGGCGAGGCGGTGCGCGGGCACGCGCGGCAGGCGTCGTCGGCGCACACGCGCACGCACTCTGCGGAGCTGGACGACAGCGTGCCGACGCGCTCGCTGTGGGTGGGCAACGTGGACCCGGGGCTGAGCAGCCAGGACCTGGTGGCGCTGTTCGGCAAGTACGGGCGCGTCGAGAGCCTGCGGCTGCTGCCGGACAAGGAGTGCGCGTTCGTCAACTTTCTGCGCGTCGAGGACGCGGTGCGCGCGCGCGAGGACATGCACGCGGGCGCGCGCATCGGCGGCAACACGGTGCGCGTGGGCTACGGCAAGGGCGAGGCGCACGCGTCGGGCGACGCGCAGGCCATGCAGCCGACGCGCGCGCTGTGGATCGGCAACATTGCGGCGGCCACGACGCCCGAGGCGCTGAGCGCGGTGTTCCAGCAGTTCGGCGCGATCGAGTCGGCTCGCGTGCTGAACCACAAGAACTGCGGGTTCGTCAACTTTGTGCGGCTCGAGGACGCGGTGCGCGCCAAGCAGGCGATGAACGGCAAGAGCGTGGACGGCGCGGTGGTGCGCATTGGCTACGCGAAGGTGCCGGCGGCCAAGAGCGACGCGGCGCTGAAGCTGCGCAACCCGGTGCCCAGCGCCGCGCCGCTGACGGCGTCGGGCCAGCGCGCCGAGGCCGACGCGATTGCCGGCACGACGGCGCGCGGGCTGGGCGACGACATGGTGCTGGAGCCGGGGTTCTCGCTGGCCATCGACGAGGACCTGGTCGCGTTCCCGTACGCGTCGCAGCTGCCGCCGCTGCCCGACGCGGCCGTGGCCATCCGCGCCGACGCGCACGACGCGCCGCGGCCGGCGCTGCTGCAGGCGCGCCTGCGCGAGCTGCGCAAGCTGCTGGAGGCCGGCGCCGGGCAGCCGCGCGACGACGACTTTGACCGCGCGGCGCGCGAGCTGCTGCCGCACGCGGTGGAGCTGTGCACGGACTACGTCGGCAACGTGCTGGTGCAGAAGCTCGCCGAGCGCGCGTCGCCCGCGCAGCGCCTGGCGCTGGTGCAGCGCGTCGCGCCGCAGATGGCGGCGATCGGCGTGCACAAGAACGGCACGTGGGCCGTGCAGAAGCTGATTGACTGCGCCGACGCCGGCGAGCAGCGGCGGCTGATTGTGCGCCACCTGCGCGCGCACACGCCGCAGCTGCTGCTGGACCAGCTGGGCAACTACGTCGTGCAGGGCTGCCTCAAGTTCGGCGCCGCCGGCCCGGCCGACGAGTCCAACCAGTTTGTGTTCGACGCGATCCACGCGCGCTGCGTCGAGGTCGCGCACGGCCGCTTTGGCGCGCGCGCCGTGCGCACGTGCCTGGAGTCGCCGCACGCGTCGCGCCTGCAGCAGAAGCTGGTCGCCGTCGCGCTGGTCACCAACGCCGCCGCGCTGGCCACCAACGCCAACGGCCACCTGCTGATCACGTGGCTGCTGGACGCGTCGCGCTTCCAGGGCCGCATGCGCGTGCTGGCGCACCAGCTGGCGCCGCACCTGCGCTACCTGGCCACGCACAAGCTGGGCGCGTCGGCCATCTGCAAGCTGGTCGACCAGGCGTTTGAGCCCGACGCGCGCGACCTGATCCTCAACACGCTGTTCTTCAACCCGGACCCGTCGGTGCTGGACGACGTGCTGGCCGACCACGCGCAGGGCGTGCACGTCGTGCTGCGCATCCTGCAGGGCTCGGCCATTGGCGACGCCGAAAAGGCGCGCATTGCGGACCGCGTGCGCTGCGCGCTGGACCACAACAGCCGCCGCGCGTCTGCGGGCGCGGCTGCGGGCGCGGCGCCAGGCTCGGCTGCCCAGCGCCTGTCCGAGACCGTGGCTGCGGTGCTGGCCAGCGCGCAGCCCGCGTATCCGCCAGCTGCGGCGCGCCTGTCCGACGCTGCCTCTGCGCAGCGCCTGTCGGCCAGCCCGCTCGACGACCAGCCGCAGGACATGCCGGTCGCACAGCACTTTGCGCTGGGCGCGTCGCAGCCGCTGGGCTTCTTCCCGCACCAGCCGGGCGCCATGAGCTACCCGGCCGGCTTTGGCGGCATGGTCGGCACGGGCCCGCCGATGCAGTTTGCCCCGGCGCCCTTCTACCCGCCGCATGCGGCCTCCGAGCTGGGCGCCAGCGGCTTCATGCCCATGTACCCGCCCATATCCGAGGCCGACTCGAAGCCGCCGTCCGCCAGCGACAACTGAAAATTGATACTTAGATTATCCTTCATCTCTCATATGTCAATCTCTTCCTCTCCAGTTATAAGGTGGGGGGTTACCCGCATATTGCCGTTTGGCTCGGCTCAGCCATGAGAATGTTGATCGAGCCTATCGCACGTCACCCCCCCCCAGCTCCGTTTTTCTCCTCTCTTCCGAATTTCCTCCTTTTTTCTGTACTCTAGCATTTCCGCCGACTATGGATTCGCTTGTTCGCGACTGCAGCAAGCTGGCCAAGCACCAGGCGGCGTCGGCGCAGAAGACGCAGGCGGCGCTTGACGCGGCCATTGAGCAGCTCGAGGCCGCGCGGCGGGCGCTCGCCAGCGGCGCCGCGCACGGCAGCGAGGTGCAGCGCGCCAAAGCGCAGGTCGACCGCATGCAGGCGCAGGTGGCCGAGCACGCCAAGGAGCTGTACACAAACGTGGCAAAGTACGGCAAGCACGTCGAGAAGGTGTTCAAAATGGACCTGGGCGTGGTGGCCGACTCGCAGGCGTTTGCCGACAAGCGCGACGTGCTGGCGCAGGCCGTGCTGCTGCACTTTCTGCGCGAGGGCGACTTTGAGGCCGCCGCCGGGTTTGCGCGCGAGGCGCGGCTGGCGCTGCCGCAGGACACGCAGGCGCAGTTCGAGGAAATGTACCGCACCGTGTCGGCCGTGCGCGCGCCCGCGCACGACCTGACCGCGGCGCTCGTGTGGGCCGTGTCGCACCGCGACGCGCTGGAGGCCCAGGGAATCATGCTCGAGTTTGCCCTGCATCGGCTGCGCTTCCTGCAGCTGGTCGAGCAGGGCTGCGCGCCCGAGGCCCTGGCCTACGCGCGCGAGTGGTTCCCGCGCTTCGGCGGCGCCGCGCGCCCCGACGCCGTGCCGTCGCAGCTCGACGAGATCGAGCACCTCATGGGCATCTTCATCTACGCGCGCCGCCTCTCGTCGTCGCCCTACGCCGCGCTGTTCTCCGAGCGCCGCTGGGAAGACGGCGCGCACCTGTTTGCCAGCGCGTTCTGCACGCTCCTCGGCCTGTCGGCGTCGTCGCCGCTCAGCGTCACCGTGGGCGCCGGCGCGCGCGCCCTGCCCATAGTCTGCAAAGTGTCCGGCCTGCTGCGCGACAAAAAGGTCGAGTGGTCGCAGCAGAACGAGCTGGCCGTCGAGGTGCCGCTGCCCGACGACATGCGCTTCCACTCGGTGTTTGCCTGCCCCGTGTCCAAGGAGCAGGCCTCCGCCGATAACCCGCCCATGATGATGCCCTGCGGCCACGTGGTCTGCAAGGCCTCCCTCGACAAGCTTGCGCGCGGCGTGCGCCCCGGCGCCATAGCCTCGGGCCGCTTCAAGTGCCCCTACTGCCCGGGCATGTCGAGCCTAAGCGACGCCAAGC
The DNA here is from genome assembly GCA_027575275.1 of Coemansia sp. RSA 2711. NCBI lineage: Eukaryota > Fungi > Kickxellomycota > Kickxellomycetes > Kickxellales > Kickxellaceae > Coemansia > Coemansia sp. RSA 2711. Next base: position 10,758 of record JANBPA010000375.1, read on the forward strand.
ATGTTTATTTTTGATCAATGTCTGTTTTATTATCCCTTCCCATCTGAACGAGTCACGCTCTATGGCTATTTTAAAAAAAGTTGCGTTGCCGTTTTTAAGCTACCCTGCGCCATTGCTAGCATGTGCCAAAGACAATGTCTTCCGTGCCGTCTCTTCGGAGTATATACTTGCACATTCCCTCGAATGTCGCCTCGCCAAACGGTGTGCCATTACCTATTGCGACTTCATCGTAATCTGCTAATAATACCGTGTGGCTGTCTTCAACAGCAATACCATGCGCTTTAAACTCTGCCAAGATATTAGCCTTGATGCCGTTGCTGTCGGCAGCAGAAGCAGCGTCAAATAGCTTTACCATACTAATGTGCTAATATGTATTTAAATATACGTGTATGAGGCGAAAAAAAGGTGTCAAAATGCAAGCGAGTGCAATTAGTAAGCTATATGTGCGTATTGGATAGTTTTTTGGAAGACAGAATGTCAGGATGGTGGCCTTTTTATAGTTTTTTTTTTATTTAACAGCACCAGCTAAGCACCCACTAGTGGTCTTTGAGAAGTGGCCGCAGCTTTATTCTTTAAAATTTGCCAAGCCATTTAATAAACCAGCCCCTTTTTAAACAAAAGAAAAGTGGCTAAATTAAACCCTGTCCAGCGGGTGCTACGCAGCTTCCAGTGGTTTGCTTGGCCAACTTTCCGTTATCTTT
>JANBPA010000377.1:0-11412 GCA_027575275.1 Coemansia sp. RSA 2711
CGCGGATCACGCATGCGACGCCCGCTGCGTTTGCCGCGCATGTGGCTGATCGCGAGATGGAAGATTTAATCGCCATCCAGTTGCTCGCCCAAAACGCGACCACGCAAACGCCCACCGTGGACTTGATGCTGGGCGGCGGCCTATGCCACTTTCTCCCGCAGTCGCACGCGCAAAGCTGCCGTGGCGACAACACCGACGTATGGCTGGCCGCCCAGCGCTCCGGGTTTGCCACCCTAACCAGTCGACGCGAATTCGACGCGCTTTCCGCTAGCAGCCGGCTTCCGCTCGTGGGCTTGTTTGCGCCCTCGCACATGGCCTATGAGATTGACCGTAACCCCAGCGACCAGCCGTCGCTCGCCGAAATGACCCAACGCGCGCTCGACATTCTCGGCAAACAGTCGCCCGACGGGTTCTTCTTAATGGTCGAGGGCGCGCGTATCGATATGGCCGGGCATGACAACGACCCGGCCGCGCATCTCCGCGACATCATCGAGTACTGGCGCACCGTCAACATCGTGCGGCAATTCGTGGTTACCCACCCGGACACACTTGTGGTCAGCACGTCGGACCACGAGACCGGCGGGCTCACATTAGGGATTGACCCCGAGTACCTGTGGCGCCCCGAACTCCTCAAGCCGATCACCAAATCAGCAGAGTCTTTATGCGCCCACCTCCACAAGCTACGCAAATCCCAATCCTCTGACGTATCCGAGTTTATCTTCAACACGATGCTGCCCGAGTATCTGGGCATCCACAACGCCACTGACAACGAGGTCGAGGAGATTGTCCGGGTGCTGGACAACGACAAGGGCCACAAGCGGTGCAAGCGCACAGTCGGCAACGTGGTCTCGCGCCGCGCGCACATTGGCTGGTCGACAGGTGGTCACACGGGCACGGACGTGGGCCTGTATGCGTTTGGCCACCGCGCCGACGACTTCCGCGGCTGCATGGAAAACACTCAGCTGGGCCGCCGGCTAATGCAATATTTGGACGTTAATCCTAACGAGATCACCAAACAACTTGCCGACATTCCTACTAAACAGCACGCATTTGTGTACAGACCACACCACGACCACGACTAAGAAAAAAAAATAAACTTATTTACAGCTCTTTTTTCAAAAACATTTTGTCTGTATTGAACAAAGTTATTATCTATGCACGACAGGCAAAGCCCTATTAGCTCAAATAGAATTAATACTGTCAAGATCAAAAAGTAGCTGGATATAAAGTTTGACAAGGTTTAGTGACTTGCTGTAGTGTGTGAACTGGTCAGTATAAAAAAAAAAGCCGCTGTAAGCCGAGTGAACACACAAAATTTCCTTTTAAAAAAATTATGTACTGCTTAATCTAACCTATTCAAGCCGCACACTAAACAAGCATTATTATTATGCTAGCAACCAGCAGCTCCCAATCAACCATTCTAGCATTAAACACACCCCTCAGAAACACTGCCATAGCACCCTTGCTTTGAAAATAAATTCTTTCTAAAGCAAATTATTGTTTCACACGCCTTTCTAGCCATGACTCGGGGGGTTTTTTCTAGCCGTCTTTTTGTCCTTGGAGCATTTATGTGACATTGCCAGCTTAGGAAATAAAAAACTACAAAGCAAAATTATTGCTTCACACGTCTTTGTAAGCATGACTGGATTGTGCTTTTTATTTATTTTCTTTGTTTTGCATATGTGCATTTATTTATCCCCGTTTAAAAGAAGCTTTATAATTTTACTTTATCAAGTGTACCACAGCTAAAAAAGGGTCCACGTATAAAAAAACTCCAGAATCCCCTTGCAATTTATTTTTCTTTTACACTACTTTCTTCACTATCTGGCCTATTTTTTTGCATACCTATATACTTTAATCCAGTTTTTCTGCTCAGAAATAAAACGTTACAATGGTATATTTTATGCCACCTGATTACTGTCGTTCTAACAGAAATAATGATAGCAGCTCACAAAATAATACATCTCAGACGGACGAAAGTTATATACCTCGCATATTCTGCAACGTAGGTTATTGCAGCGGTGCAAACACTGTGATTACTGTTAACTATAAGCAATACAGAATATGTAACCACATTAAAGTCAATGATATAAAATGCAAAATGTACCCTGGAGCAGATTCTTCAAACATTACTGTTGAATCATGTAGAACCAGACAAGTAGTTGGGTTTATACATTCTATTGTAGACCAGATAAGCGATACGGGGACATCGTTTACTTGTGATAAGATTTTGCATTTCCGTTAACTAGCATTGTTAATTTAATATCTAGCTTACAGCACTGTGCACGGAGTTAAAATTATATAGCTAAGCGCTAATTTTATTTAGCATAATTACTAGTTACTAATAGTAGTTACAATAAACAAATATAATTAAAAAACTTTACAACGTTATTAAAACAAACCACAAGCATAACCTGGAAATAAATAATTACCAACTGCAGCATGTTCTATGCCAATATGTCAGCTGAATACTACTAGATAGAATTTAGCAAATATTTGTTAATAAAATACGTTATTGGGTGTTATAGAATACAACCTGCGCAATGCTTTTTATTTTTTAAAACCTAGCAAATTTACACGTACAATTAATTTCAATTTCTAGTTTTAGCATAAAATGTTTATTAAAATAAACCATGTTGTCAACAATTTTGTATATTATAAACCTTTGAACCATTTCAAATTGCATTGTACAACAATATAATGACTACACAACATATTAACTGACACAACACCAGTTTGGCGCTAATAACTGGCAGGTAGGGTAAGCAAATAAGAAAGATTAACTGCACTGTGTACCAGGCAATACAATTATACTTTTAGTAAGTAGTTATAATAATTGAATAAATAAACGCTGCAAATACCAGTTATAAACCTTTTACATTATCATTGTTATATGGTTAATCGCAGTTAGATGTAATAAGATATCAGCTGCCAGATATCGTGTTAGCTGTCCTGCATGGCTGACTTTAAATCAGCCGCACAAGCACTTGCTTTACCTATATAAATGTGCAGTGAGTTGCCATGTTTGCTTGTATCCTCACCACCACCACTACCACAACAACAAACACATTTTTAGCTTACTTTATCCTTTTTTCTTCAACACTACTTATCTAATAATCTCCACCATGTTTGCCAACATTGCAACCGTTGCTGCTTCCTGTGCTCTGCTGGTGCCTGCACTGGCTGTTCCTGCTCCTGTCCATGGCCTGGCCAAGCGCTGTGGAGGCTGGGGTGGCTGTGGCTGCAGCATTGGCTTCCCATTTGCCACCAGCTTCACCAATGCATTCAATGCCAACAACAACTGTGCTCACTGCAATGATGACACGCTGTTTGTTAACAACAAGGATGTTTGCTCAGCTTGCAATAATGTAAACACTTTTAACAATGCCAACACTGTCCTTTAGCATTGCTTCTAATTGTTAGCCTAAATTTCCATTTACACTAGTTTATAATTAAAATTAGCTTTTAGGTTACTTTAATACATAATAACCACTAGGTTTTTAATAATTGAATATAAACAATAAATCAAACAGAATAGCAAAATTTACACATGTTCAAAAAAGCAAAAGGCATAGTTGTTTATTTTTGGCCAATAAGGACTTAAATGCAAGTACGCAAAAGTGTAGTAAAAAAGTTGCTGACATTACAGAGCGTCGGTGGTAGCAGCTCCAGCCCATATTTTTTAATTTAAGGCTTGCTAGAAAAGCTACCTTATTAAAAATTTAAATTTTGTTAAAGATTTAAAAAAAAAACTATTTAAGTTTACCGCGGGCTAGAAAGAAACTTTAAAAATACCTCCATTTGTCGCCATCGCCACATTGACATGTAAAAGCAACATTACTATTGCTGTTGTTGTGGCCGTGCCTGCGGATATGTTACTGGGCTTCAAACATTTTTTTCAGCAGCAAACGCAAATATAATAACTACTTCAAATAAAAATTTGCTGAAATTGGCGCACTGCATAATTTATTGCGGAATACACGAAGTTAGAGACCAAATGCTATCAATAAAATACTGGCTTACACTAGGAGCAACAAGATTAACGCGGATTCCAAATGTCAGTATGTCAATGTCAACAACAAATGGCAATTAAGCAGCAACAGCTGCTGCGGTTCTGGGCATGGAAATGGCCATGGTTACAGCCCATTTGATTAGGCTTTTTATTTTCTGTTTCATTCTAAAAATTTCTCAGTAATTAATGCAGTGTATTTTGAATATATTAAATATTTACAAAACACGCATGACACTGCTACCGTTGGCGCCACCCAGCACTATACCATTGCAAACCATTTTTTAGCATATAGGCTCTGACCCTGCACAAACCACAATGAATGCTTGCATTTTATTAATTTAATAGGGCGTCCATGTGTGACAATCGGCTCACGTGCAGTTATTACTAGAAAAGCTTTAAAGCCAGACAACACGTCTTCCAATATGGCCGCAGCAAAGGCCGCAGCTTCCAGTCAACCACTCTGGCATTAAAATGACAATTACGTGACAATTTTTTCTTTTAAAATATCTTCAAAGCAAATTAATGCTTCCCACGCCTTTGTACGCAAGACTGTCATAAGTCATGCCTTTTATTTAATACAGCCTTGCTTGCCTTTTTCTTTTAAAATTATATGCGACGGTTTAATGCACAGTGGCAGAAAAGATGAACTATAAAAAATAGGATAACGATATCTTCATCTTTTCTTCTTAACATTACTATTTCCAATTTTTTCTAGTTTAGTTTTTTTTTGCACTTGTCTAATAGAGCTATTAACAAGACAAGCACATTGATTACATTTGCAAGTATATAGAGCAGAGACCAATAATAATAGTATGCAATATTATATGTGTGATTCATGTCAAGCAGTTCGCTATTATTCTATAATTACAGTTAACTTAACTGATTACGTAATTTGTGCTCATGTTTCATGTTACAAAATAAAAATGTATATGTACCCTAACAAAGATACATCACAAATTATCTTCAAAGCAGCAGGTGGCCCTGAACTTCGTATTAGTGATAGTGTTGCGGATATTGCCAAAACGTGTGGAGGACTATTTACATGCACAGTCAGATAAATATAAGAAAGCGCATTATATACAAGTATGCACAGTTATCGTACACAACAAAATGCTGGTTATTAATAGTAATAAAGCTGCATAGAATAGTGTTTGTTAAATTATTTTTACATTACAATAAATGTTAAATGTATAGCAACATATAAGCTGTAAAAGTGTTGGTATTTTTCTAGTTAAATATAAATGGTGTCAAAAAACCACATTTACATATGCCACAGATATGGCCAATTACGTGGTTGCTAATGTGGAAACGGCATTTGCCACCATCATGCTCACATGCAAAAATATTATTAAGTTTGCTGTTTCGGCACAAACTCGTTTTTTGTGTTGCATTTGAGCCCCAACTGTGCATATTCTATTATAGGTTTTAAAATTAATAACAGGCCTAAGCGAGTTCACCAGTTTACAAAATTTAGAATTTGACCATGTGCCTGTCTGCACAGTTACAACGTCAAATTTGTGAATGCTGTAACTATTAACAAACCAACGTATTAATTGCTGCTTATTATAGCAATTACAATAAGTAAATGTACTAAACAGAGCATGGCGAGTTAGAGTAACAAATGAAAAGTTGAAAAAAAGGTGGTATGAATATAGCTTTTTGTAAACATTATGTGGTAACTCGAGAGGTTCTAGGGTTGTAGCCTCAGTCTGACTAACAAGATTGTTCTTACAGAAAGCAGGTTTTTTCTTTATGGATTGCTATATAAAATTAGGTAGGGTGGGCTGCCATGGCCGATCTTAATTACAAGCCACTCTTAGTGCCAACTAACAATGAAGCTTTTTTTACTGCTTTTTCTCGAACACTTTTAAATTTTTTTGGCCATTTTCTGCTGTCACTGAAGGTGCAGTTAGCCAAAGTTGCATTGTATTGGGCAAAGTTGACAAGTTCCTTAATAGGTATGGATGAAGTTATCTGGCGCACTTTAATTTAGAGCTCTTCGGCTGGAACCATGAGCCTTTTGACAACACATTTTGAGTTTTAAATTTTTTTACTTATTGCATAAAATCCCACTGCCAGAATAGCTAGCGGTGAACTATTACATGCCCAAGCTTGAAAAATACAAGCACCGATTCTCTCTACCTAAGGTACATGTTATCACATTTTGCACAACTATGGAGGGAGATGGAAATTTTCAGCCATCTATATACTAATACGACCTATTCTACACTGATCATTTCATTCTGTAGTGCGTCCATGGGTGACAATGGAGCCAACATATATTAGCTTTTCCTTGCCGAGTTTACTGCCACTACCTGTGCATGCAACCTCTATACCCAGCACCATGAGCAAGTCAGGGTGTGATTGTGGCATTTCTTGTGGGTGCAGCCATGCCAGTACTGACAAATCAGCACATACATTTATAACATTTGGACGTACAAAAAATTTTTCTGTTAAGAATAAAAATGTGAACATGAATATTATTAAGCTATTCGGATCTGCTGCAGTGCTTGTTCTTGATGAGTGACACCTCACAACACTACAATGTCACTTATAGCAAGGGCGGTTACACTGACAAGCTAATCCACACATCTGTGCCAATTAGAAGTGTTTAGAATTCAGCACTTAATTTAGAGAATGCAAATGCAAATAATGGTGGAGTATCTGGACCTACTGCAACACCCGTTTTTCAAAAATGGTGCTTTACAGCATCACTGTTGTTGCTGTAAAAATTTGTTGAAACTAGGCATTTATGCCCAATTCCATTGCATGTCCTGTTTGTAATTCTAATTGTTGCATGCATAATTCTGCTGCCAACACCCGAGTGTAACAGCATGTCAGTGGCAAAAAAAAAAGACGAAAAGTGGGTGTTTGTTCTGATGAAAATCAAATAAAGTGTGGTCATTAGAGGACCAACGGCCAGGATTGGCTGTGGGTTGGCTCCACCCAGATTAATATAACCATCCGTGGAGTTGGAGCTGCTTTAGTCTGCTTATAATCTTGCTATTCAAAATTGTAGCCCAATTCTGGAGCCTTCTGAGTTACCACATATTTATACTACATAATGCTAAAACCACATTAGACAAGTGAATAGGTTATGTCAAGACCAAGCTTAAAAAATTGTGCTCAAAGCTACAGCTCCCAGTCAAGCACGCTGGCATGGGTAGTTGTCTTATAACATGCTTGCGTAAAATCCTGCATAGCAAGTCATTGCTTCCCACGCCTTTGTAGGCAAGACTGGTCAGGGCTCTTTTACCTTTTAAACAAAAGACCTTTTGTCTTTGTCATTGTCTTTTAAAAAAAGCCAATTATTTGCCTGAAATGCACGGTAGCAAAAAGGGTGGACTATAAAAGAAAAGAAAATGGGCAAAGCTGTTTTCTTGCTCTTTCTATCTTACCACGTAATTTACTTTACTCTACCCTACATAGTTTAATTGAATACTTGTTTGGTGTTGCTAATAACAACTACAACACAATTAGTTTACTTGCACATACACTACAGAATGCCTTTAAGTGCTGACTCGCAAGCTCTTTATGGTTTTTTGTTTCCCAGCTATAATGATTATGTTCCAATTACAGTTAATGGAAAAACCCATAGAGTTAATCCTAATATTACCTGTAAACGATTGATAAATGAATTGCACCCTGGCAAAGATGCATCAGAATATACTCTTAAAGCAGCAGGTGGCCCTGTACTTTGTAATAATGATAGAGTTAATTTTTATGCCACTAAGCATGGAGGATTATTTACATGCACTAAAAACTAATTGCAAGTGTTGCGGGACTGTTGATGGAAAACGAACCCCACCTGGCTACCCGTACTCGGACGGTACCGCTGGAGCCACAGAACCGGCCGCTGGGTCCGCCGAGCAAATCTGACGCGGTCATGTGACCTGAGCCCATAATAGTAAAAAATTAACGATTACGCGCCCGCAAACGGATTATTATCGAGGCCGTTTATCCTAATGGTGGAACTGGTTTCAAACCGGTTTTCTTTATTATGTCAGCTACTATCAACACACGCTTCCGATTATACTTGCGACACCCGACGTACGCACATATATATTGGACTTCCGACGTAGCCGTTTGGTAGCATTTCTTTAGTGAATAATCTCCAATTATTTTCCTATTATTATGGCGTCGCATTGCGCCAAGCACAAGAGTCCGTACTTGTGTTTTAAGTATACTATCCTCGGCCGAGCTAGTACGCGCCAAAACGTAACACAAGCAAGGGCATCATATACAAGTATGCGCATTTATACTACAAAAACCTTGCTAATTACGGCATGTTAGATAACTGCAAAGCATTTTGTTTATTGGATTATTGAATAAAAAAATAGTAAACCTCAACTGTAATTTAAAAAAAAACTAAATACGTGTAAAACTGTGTTAAAAAATTTATATCTTTGCTTATTGGGTTATTCTGTCTAATTTAAATTTTTTTATTTATGATTGTTTCTTGTTTACCAAAATTGATTTCTTCTGGGGAGTTTAATATATTCAGAATAGCATAACACAACAATGTTGAATTATTTGCCATTATTGCTTCTAACACAGCTAATTCGTGAACTAGTAAAAATATATTGGGTATTGAAACTAGTAATGCGCCACGAAAATAACAAACATTAAATTGAACAGATGTAAAAATTACAGAAAATTTATATTAATGTGGAATAGTTGACCAATAACTAATAATTATATTGGCAATTAATAACAGTATAATTGTTAATTAATATTGAATGCCGCATTTATTAACAAGCCAGTAAATAAAAATATTGGCATCTTGTGTTATATAAATGGAAATTGGCAGCGTGCATTTTTCATCATAATTTGCAGTTATTATTTAAATCAGCACTACTTGCATCAAAACTTAATCTACACTACAATAATTTACAGATAATGGCATTTCAGAGAAAGTGTGTGTCATGCAATATTACGTTTTATGATCAAGAAACATACAATCAGCATGCTAGATGGCACAACAATCATTAGCCTACTACGTGTTAGTAATATACTATAGTTTTTAATTTAAATGATCGACAATAGTTGTGTGATAAATGGGTTATAAATTATAAAAGGTAGTTATTGTACAAGAGAAACAAAATTACCAGCAATTAGTGTAATAAGTTTATTAGTAGTAAGTGCGTTATCAATACTATTGTGGAGTGCGTTTTTACTTTGATATTAAAGCAGTATTCCACAAGAATGCCTATTAAAGCTAGTAGAAAACAAACTATAAATGAAATAGCCCCTTGCCCTCAACGGTTATAAATAACGTATTGGTATCACCGTCATGCTGACAGACAAAGAATATCGTCTGGCCTTTGTATGCTCTAAAAGTGCCCTCCAGGGGAATGCACTGACGGTTATCCAATTTTAAATCACTAACTACCCAGTTGCGTTTCTGGTAAAGCTCATTGATCCATTCTTGTATGTTTTTGCTTGGCGAAACACGACCGCAATCCAGTTGAACGTAGGGCATGGTTTGTTAATTTAACTTCTTAGCACAGGTAAAATGGAAGGCAGAAGTTTTTTTTTTTTTTGGAAGAAGGGGACAGAGGGAGTGAGAGATAGTAGTAGTGTTTTTTTTCTGGGAGTGGTTAATGGTGTTTGGGTAATAAAATGGGAGAGGGGCCTATTCCCTTTGCCCCTTTTATATATCCAAAAATGCATTCTATGTTAACACCGCTTGGCCAAGTTTTTCTTTCTTGTGAATTACTAAAAGAAAGACGCCGGTAGGTGCATGCGTTTTTCCTTCCGTTTTTTGTCCAGTCAACTGACGCAATCCCAATTTTTCTTTGTATACAAAAAGGTAAGGAATTCGGCAATAGCCGTCAGCCGAACAACAGACAAGATTTCCCTCCTTGTTTTTTTTTTCTTCCTACCTTCTCCAGGAAGCTTTTTTCTTTCATTCTTTTACAAAATGGGTGGAATTGTCGGAGATGGAGCAAGATACTCTTATCGATTAAACAAATATTTTCTTTTGGAATCTTTTTGCCTATGTTAACAGCTCGCCAAGTCATTGCTTTCTTTTTATTACTTCCAGTCATTGGCTGGATTTTTTTTAATCACTTGCCGAGAATAAAAATAATTGTCCCCAGTCATTTGTCACGTTACTGGATGTTGACAAAGGAAAATCCCACACTGGTGGGGGGAGAGAAGATAGTTCCAGTCAAGCCGGGATGTGGTATTTTTTTCTTGCCGACAAAAATAGACCAAAAAAAGCGTGCAATCATTTTCTGACTTGGCCAGTCAGTACAGGTAACGCTTCTTCCGAGTGAGTGTGATCATGAAAGGCAAAAAGATTTAATCAGCAGAATAGAGTAAACTAAGCAATAAAACAATTTCTTGAGCTACATTAGTGCTGGTCGGCAGAGCGGACAAGTGCACAGACGATTAGCAGCATCCGAACCGTTAGAGTCCATTTTGGTTTTTATAGTGACAAGTATAAGCAAGTAAAGAAAGAACTAGCATTGACTATATGCTTGTTCTCTCCATTCTTTTACGTTCTTTAAGCACGCATTATAAACGTAATAGAAAGACACAGTTTTTGTATAGTCAAAGGCATGTCTGCGACAGACACCAATTATCTTTATTTGCTAACCCAATTTACTTCCTCCAAAAAAAAAAGCATCTTGCGTTTGATTGTCTATTGCGGGTATACTATGACTAGATCCCGTGGTCAGATAAATAAGAGTCAGAGTTACAAAAACCGTACAAACCTGGACAATAATTTGGCTTGTGGTTAGTTCACATGTCCATTATGCATTAAGAAAGCTCATGTGGCCTTTTTTTTCAGTATAAAATTTTGTAGCTAAAGTTGGTAGTTTATAATTAGCTCCGTAAAGACAAACTTTTAAATAATTTAATCACGCGCACACGAAACAACACCAACAAAAAAGGACAAAAAAACGCCATGTCTTTATATTTGCCTTTTTTTTTTCTTGGCAAGCGCCATCTTTTTTTTCTCTCTCTCAAAAAAAGACATAATCAAACAATGCAATTTTTTTACCCGTTCTTTTATTCCAATATTATAAAGAACAATTAGCTATTCAATAGCAAGTTTTCTTTTTTTACTCCTTTGAAGGATCCAAAAAAGAAAAAAAAGAAAACCACACGGCTTAGCAAAAAATAAAAGAGCAAAAAGAAGCGGGGGGGGGCATTTTAAACCTAACTAAAAAATGGACCATCCAACAGTAGCTTCTTTTTTTTCTCTTCGTTTAACTGATTCAGCTTACTAAACTTATTCTTACCTTGTAAATACACCAAATTCTAAGCGATCCTTTTTAAAACCTGTATCATTATCAACAAACTATTTAACGACTAAAAGAATGGTATTCAACTCGTACAAACACTATGGAAACCCATTTGAATCCAACGTACTCGTGCGAGTGACGCAG
>JANBPA010000379.1:0-11377 GCA_027575275.1 Coemansia sp. RSA 2711
GGCGTGCCAGTCAACAGCAAGCCCGTCCCCGGATGTGTTGCACAGACCAACGCCGGATCGTATGGCCACGTTGCTTGGGTGGCCAAGGTGTCGGGCAACAGCGTAACCATTGAAGAGTACAACTACGGCAGACGCGAGGCGTACAGCACGCGCACAGTGCCCAAGAGCTCGTTCAACTACATCCACGTCAAAGTGTAATGTTTCAAATGCTGTATTTAAATAAACTTTCTATCAATACCGTTGCTCCTAGAAGCGCTGGTGTGTCAATGCGTCAGCGAGACAGGTGAGGATACTAGCGGATCAGCACGAGGTGATCTGCTGAGCTTTGGAGGCAGTATGCAGAAAGCCCCTGATCGGTTCATTTTTATCTCCGCTTGTCGAATTTGCGAGTTACTTTTAGAGATGGCAGATGAGGAGAGAGCGGCACTGAGCCCGTTTCTGGCGGCGGACTTCGAAGCGGCAGCGTACGCGCGGCAGCTGGCGGGCGGTGGTACGGCGGCGGCGATAGAAGAGCAGCAGGCGGCGTTACAAGCGCAGGCAGCGCAGGCGGCCGCGCAGCAGCGCCAGGCGGTGGGGCGGCAGCAGACACAGGTGCTGGCGCAGGTGGCGGGCGTGCAGCGGCTGGACGCGGAGCTGTCGCAGGTGGAAGCGCGAGTGTCGGAGATGCGCGGGGCGGTGCAGGGTCTGCGGGCGCGGATCCGGGTGGCCAGTGCGCAGGCGCAGGGCTTCGGGCGGCAGGCGCAGAACCTGCAGCGCGCGCAGCAGCGCGTGCGGGCGTTGGCGCGGTTCATGCAGCTGGCGCGGCGGCTGGACGCGCAGCTGGCGGGCGACGAGTTCGGGCTGGCGGCGCTGACGCTGGCGGACGTGGAGCGCGTGGGCGCGGGGCTGCGCGGCGTGGGCGCGGTGGACGCGGCGCGTGCGGGCGTGGAGGCGCGGCGGCAGCGCATTCTGGCGCGGGCGGCGCAGGTGGTGGACGCGGGGATGCAGCGGCTGAGCGCGGCCGAGGTGGGCGGCGGTGCGGCGATGCTGGGCGCGCTGGGCGCGCTGGAGGCGCATGTGCGCGCACGTATGGACGCGGAGGCGGCGCGCGCGCAGGTCGAGGTGGGCGAGCTGCTGGCGGCGGACGCGGTGCAGCAGCAGGTGCGGCAGCACAACGCGCGGGCCAGCGCCGGCGACGGCAGCGACATGGTGGGCGTGGGCGACGTGGTATGGGCGCGTGTCGAGCAGGCCGCGGACGCGTTGGCCGCGCGTGCGCAGCGTGTGCGCGTGCTGGCGCGGGCGGCGCGCAGCGCGGAGCGGGCAGACGCGTGGTGGCAGCGCGCGGCGCGGGCACTGGCGGCGGCGCTGGCGGCGGGCGCTGTGGGCGCAGTGGTGGCGCCGGCGTATCCACGGCTGGTGCGGCTGGTGGAGCCGCGTCTGGCGGCGGCGCGCGTCGACGCGGGCGTGCTGCGCGACGCGCTGGGCGCGATGGAGGCCGCGTACGTGGCGCGCGCGGCGACGCGCATCGACGACGCGCACGCGCGGCTGCTGGCGACGCCGACGCGGCGGCTGGCGGCGGGGGCCGCGCGCAGCGTGCGCACGGAGCTGGAGGCGGTGCGCGGTGACACGCGGCTGACGGCAGCCGTGGCGGGCACGGCGGCTGCGGCGCTGCGGCGCGTGGCCGAGGCATTGGCCGGCGCGCCTGCTGAGCTAATCAACGCGGCCGCGCAGCTGGCACGCGAGAACACAGATCTGGACGCGGGCCTGGACGCGGCGCGCGCGATGGTGCGTACCGCGGCCTCGGTGCAGGCACAGGCGCTGCTGGACGTGCACGAGCGCGCGGCGGCGGACGCGGTGCTGGGCGGCGACGCGGACGCGTGGACGCGCGCGCTGCAGCAGCTGCAGGCGGCGGCCGAGGCGCTGGAGCTGCGCAGCCTGGACGTGGACGTGCTGGGCGCGGCGGCGCGGCTGCTGCGGCTGTACGTGCACGCGGCGTGTGCGGCGGAGGCGCTGACCGAGGCCATGCGCATGCGGGTTGTTGGCGAGCTGCCGCAGCTGGAGCTGCTGTGTAGCCAGGTGGCCGCGGCCGCGGGGCTGGCGCTGCCGGCGGCGGGCGCCGCGTACCGCGCGTTGCGGCTGCTGCGCCCGCTGCTGTTCGAAGACAGCGCGGAGCTGGCCACGCGTCTTGACGCGTACGCGGAGCTTCGGCGCGTGGACCTGCTGGGGCATGTAGCCGGACGCGTGGCTGCCGCGTGCCCGGCGGCTGACGCGGGCGCGCACGCGCTGCTAGGCTGCACGCGGCAGCAGTGGCTCGAGTGCGTGGCCGGCCGCGTCGGCGATTGGGCGGCGGTGTGCGGCGCCGGCGCCAGTGCGGATGTGCGCGCGCAGTGGCTGGACGCGCCGAGCCTGGCGGACGCGTGTGACGCGGTGGCGCGGGCGGCGCTGGAGCGGCTGCTGCGGGCGGGCGGCGCGCAGCTGGACGGCGGGCTGCGGCAGCTGGGCGAGCGCGCACTGAACCTGGCCTGATTAGAAGTGGCGTTTTTTGTTAGCGGACGATCTCGGTGAGGTATTTGTTGCACCGCGCGTACGTGAGCGTGTCGAACAATGAAACAACGTTTATTTGCGCACTATCTCTATCACGTCTTCGTTGCACAGCGCGTGCGCGAGCCCGACGCGCTGCGGGTTGTGCTTGGCCGAGCGGCCCCAGACCAGCGCGTATTTGAACGTGTCGAGCAGCGACTTGTGGATGGCGCGGCACGCGTCCTCGACGGTTGCGCCGGTGCGCAGAATCAGCCCGCCGTTGAAGTCGGGCCGCTCGGCGTGGCGCTTCGTGTACACATGCAGCAGATCCAGGGCGCGCCACACCGCGTCCTTGAACGCGTCCATGTTGAGCCCGCGTTCGATGCTGACCACCACCGTGTGGTCCTCGCGCGCAATGCGGTCGACCTCCTCGATGGTGATCGCGTCGATCTTGTTGTACGCGTACAGGCACGGTATGTAGCTGCGGTTGCCCACCACCACGTCGATAAACCCGTCGAGCGTCACGTCCTCGCGCACCAGCACCTCGGCGTTGAAAATCCGGTACTGGTGCAGCAGCGTGTACACGAACTTCTCGGTCAGCTGCGACTGCTTGCACGTGGCCGTGTAGCTGATGCCGCCGCCCGTCTTGACCTTGAAGTACACGTTGGGCGGCCGCTGGTTGAGCCGGATCCCCACCGCCTCCAGCTCGCGCTCCAGCAGCGCCCGCTGCATGTGCGACTTGGTCGCGTCCAGCATCATCAGAATCAGGTCCGCCGTGCGCGCCGTCGACACCACCTGCCGCCCGCGCCCCACGCCCTGCGCCGCGCCCTCGATGATCCCCGGCAGATCAAGCATCTGGATCACCGCCCCGCGGTGCTCCCACCGCCCGGGCGTCGCCTGCAGCGTCGTAAAGTCGATGTTGCTGACCGCCGCCTCGGTCTCGGTGATCGTCGACAGCAGCGTCGACTTGCCCACCGACGGAAACCCGATCAGCGCCACGCGCGCGTCGCCGCTGCGCTTGACGTCGAACCCGTCGCCCTTGGGCCCGCTGCTCTTGGGCTCGATCAGCTCGGCCCGCAGCTTGGCCAGCTTGCCCTTGAGCAGCCCGAGGTGGTACTCGGTCGCTTTGTTCTTTTGCGTGCGGTTCATTTCCCGCTCGATTTCGGCGATTCGCTCGAGGATGCCCATCTTTCGCCTTTCTTCTCCGTTGTTGGTTTGTGTGTTGAAAATTAAGACGAAATGCTTTAAAAAGTTTGAAATTAGAGAGAGAAAAAAAAGGGTCCTTGATGAAATAATCACTGCCAATCAAGCTCCTCGCTCCCTGCCTTTCAGTCTTAGCCTATTGGATGGTAGTTACAATAACCGAGCGCTTGGTTGCATGGTGCGCCTGGGACTCCTGCGTCCACTCGGCCAGCAGCTGCTGCCGCCGCCACGCACAGCCGACGAGCGCGCGGCCCATGAGCAGCCACCACGCGCCCACCGCCGCCGCCTGGTCCACGCACACCACGGCTGCGCGCCATCCGCGCGACGCCGCGTACTCTGCGCGCCCGTAGAACACGCCCGTGTGCATCGCGTTGGCCGCGCCCAGCAGCAGCGCGCCCGCCAGCAGCCGCGTGCCCTCCGCGTGCGCGCACCGTACGCGCACGCACACCAGCAGGGCGCCTGCCAGCGCGCCCGCCAGCGCCAGCCAGCCGAGCCCCACGGCGGCCGCCTTGAACCGCCGGTCAAAGTTGCAGATCTCCAGCCCTGCGACATACTCCACCGTGCGGGTGCGCGGCAGCACGCTGATGATCACCGCGGGCGTCAGCGTGGTTGCCAGCAGCAGCGCGCTCGAGGCCAGCGTCATTGCCGCGGGCACGTGTCGCCGCAGCCCGTATTTTACGAATAGGCAGAGTGCGCGGTGCGAGAGCAGTGCCAGCACGGCGGTCTGCCCGAGCGCGGACCGCAGCCAGACAGCGGTGAACACGCAATCGCGCAGCAGTGGGGTGACCGGATGTACAAGCTCGTTGGCCGTGATGTCGCCGACAAACCACACGCAGCTGGCCAGCGTGACCAGCAGCATGACGCCCGGCTGCTGGCTGCCAATCGGCCGGTACCGCGTGTGTGCAAGCATGTAGGCGGCCGCGAGGAGCTGCACGAAATGCGCCGTGCTCCAGAACACCACCACGGCGAGGTCGCTGGCGCCAATCGGATCCATGTGCACGCCCAGCAGGCTGGCCAGGGCCACGCGCAGCTTCTCCTTGTCGGTCAGCGCAAACGACATGTGTCTGATAAAGTGCTTATATACTTGCACTAGAATAAAAAAGGATTATTCGCTTGACACGAGCATTTTTAGCCTCCTTCAATAGAACTGTAACAAATAAGAGCTCCCTTCCAAGCTTTGTGGCTTGCCATTAAGAGTCCACGTTTATATTCTTATGTAATAAAATGAATAGTATATTTAACACTTAGAGGAAATTTGGGGGACAGTTCACTTTGGCGGCATTGGAAAGTTGTAGTGTTCCAGCGGCTGCTCGTTGACCGTCGTAGCCGAGGTGGACTCGTGGCTGGCCAGGGCCCCTGGCAGCCCCGGCTTTTGGCTGCCGACGCTCTGCCTGCGGGCGGACTCGGGCCGCCACAGCCCAGCTTCGTACGCAGGCACGTCGTCGGCGCACGGCGAACTGGCCTGCGAGAACGACGTGCGCGCGTCGAACCCGTCGTGGTCCGTGACCATGGCGCGCGGCAGCGTCACCAGCTTGCCCACATGGCTGTCGACGCTCACCATAGTAAGCGAGAACGGGTCGGTGCGGGCAATCTGGTACTGCTTCTGCAGGCCGTCGCGCATCAGCGTGTCCTTCCACTCGGACAGGTACGCGGTGCGACGGACCGCGCAGTTGTAGATGCTCGAAAACATGATAAACCACCAGAGAAAGTTGGCAATCAGGTGGCTGCACAGGGTCTCGGTGGCGCGCAGGTAGACGCGCGTTGGGTAGAGCGGGAACGCGTAGAGAATCGCCGTGTTGAAGGCCAGCAGGGTGAACACGCATACGCAGGCGACGAACATCTCGCGGCTCTCGTTAAACGACGAGTTGATGTGGCGTAGACGGAAGTTCAGCAGCGCGTTGACCAGCCACACCAGCCACAACAGGCCTTGCACGATGGCGCGGTACGTGTAGCTCATGCTGCACATTTCGATCAGCCCGACGTAGCGCACGCTCTCCTCGCCGGGCATCGTGTACGTGACAATCACAAACACCACGGCCAGCAGCAGGGCCAGCCCCGTCGACACGTACACGTATTTGCCGCGGAACGCCCGGTTGCACACAAAGATGCAGAACAGCGCGTAGCTGCGGATGGTGGTGAGCACGCTGACCGTGTAGGCGCCCAGCACGATGCGCAGCCAGACGCAGAACAGCATGCAGTTGGACAGCAGCGGGCCGCGCACATGCACGTGCGATTTAAGCACCAGGTCGCCGAGAAAGTACACAAACATCGAGACCATGATGGTGCCCATTAGGAACGGGTATTTGGATTTGAGCGGCGGGTAGTTGCGGTTGTAGATGAGGAAGGCGACGGCGATAAAGTTCACCAGATATACGAGACTGAGCACCACGATAACGGCCAGGTCGATGTGGCCGATGGGGTCGAGCTTGACGCCGCCCAGCATGGCCAGCGTGACGCGAGTTTTTTCCTGCTGCGTAAACTCAAACGACATGGTGTATGAAATGGTAATAAGTTAGGGAAAAAAATTAAAGGAGTCGAGGAGGAATCGAAGGGAGAAGGGGGGTTTCTGGGATGCAACGACGAGAAAGGTAAATAGAGACAGTAAGTAAAAAAAAGCCTCTCCCTTCTTTTCTTCCCTGTTTTTGTGTTGTATAGGGATTTTTTTTCTTGTCGGGCTTTGGGATTTTAGGAAAACGTTCCAACATTTGTATTGTTTATCAAGGATACTCCAAGTTTATATTTTCTTATATCTGAATTGGCAGTAGACAAAAATTTAGAAAGAGAAAATAGATAGCGCCTCATCGCTCTTTATTTTGTGCACCATTGTTTACGATACCGCGATTGTCAAAGGACGTTTGCAGTAAAATTCCGTGTTGATGGTTTTTAGCTATTTCTACAATGTGGCGTTGGCACTACGGGTAGGCCGTTTGGGTCGAACTGGCAGGAGCCAGCTCGAATTGGGCATATAAAGCCCCTGGTGATCTGCTGGTTAAGCACAATCAAGCATCCGCCGTCAGACAGGGTGCGGAACCCAGGGCAGCGCACCTGGACAGCGGTGGGAAAGGCGGGCAAGGAAGGTTGAGCAAGAAAGGCCGCGCGCCCGCAGTCGACAATAGGAAGAATAGAGTGGGAGGGCCAGGCGCCCTCCCTGAGTTGTTCGTTCAGCGAGGTTTTGCTTTAGCAGCAAGAAGCGTTGAGTGGGGGAATGTTGAACACAAGATAAGGCTTTTGTCGTTTGGCAGGGAAGTGCACTGGATTAAATAGCTGGATGAAGCTTCCCTTCAATTAGCGAGGGGGTGGAGGTTAAACACTGTATTTAGAACCCCTGATAAAAACATTGGTAAATATTAATTACAATGCGTTGGTTCTATTGGAGGTTTCCACACATGGCGTTCAGCTCGCCCACACTTGCCGCCATGCTAACCTTCAAAAACTTTGTAAACATTGCCATTCCAATATAAGCCACTTTCCCATATTTTTGGGCTCTGAGGCTGCGCGATTTGCAATTATTAACTGTATCGGTGGTAAACATTAAATCAGTACCCGGTTTCCACTACAAAAGAACCGAGTTGCCTATTTTGCACGTCAAGATGAGGAAAGTTGTGGAAGGAGTTTTACCAGCTTGATCACCAGCTTAATTTTGCCCGTTGGCTGTATGCGGGATTCATAATCCGGGACGCTGATCAGCGGGGTGGATTGATTGCGATAACTCTAATCAGCCATTTTTTGGCTCAGCATAATTCAGGGGGGAAGAGTTTATCTTTCCTCCGTTATTTTTTAGACTTTGCACGATGCACGATAGCATGGATGCTGCGGACGAGCTCCAGGCGCTGCTTTCGGAGGCAGCGCGCGTGTTCGGCGACTACGCGCGGCAGAGCCAGCAGGGCAGCAGGCCGATCGCAGGGCAATCGGATGCAGCGCAGCTGCGCGCGCGCCTAAACCTGGACGAGTTTCCGGAATCGGGCATCGGCACGCGGATCTGGGACGACGTGCAGGCGGTGTGCCAGACGGCGGCGACCACGTGGAGCGAGCGGTTTCTGTACAAGCTGTACGCGGCGCCGGCGCCCGCCGGCGTGCTGGGCGAGCTGCTGGTGGCGGTGCTCAACAACAACGCGCATGTGTTCCGGGCGGCGCCCGGCGGCACGCTGATCGAGCAGGCGGTGGCGCGGGAGCTGGCGCGGCGCGCCGGGTGCTTTGACGGGCGGGCGGCGGGGCTGACGTTTCCGGGCGGGTCGTACGCGAACATGCACGCGATGGTGGTGGCGCGCAACCACGTGTGTCCGGAGACGCGGCGCGCCGGCAGCCAGGGCGGGCGGCTGGCGGTGTTCACCAGCGCGCACGCGCACTATTCGATCGACAAGGCGGCAATGGCGATGGGCGTCGGGCTGGACAACGTGGTGCACGTGCCCGTGGACGCGCACGGCCGCATGGACGCGGCGCAGCTGCGGCGGCTGATGCAGGGCGCGGTGGCGCGCGGCAGCACGCCGTTTTTCGTCAACGCGACGCTAGGCACCACGGTGCTGGGCGCGTGCGACCCGGTTGCGGAGCTTGCGCGCGTGAGCGCGGAGTTTGGCGCGTGGCTGCACGTGGACGCGTCGTGGGGCGGCCCGCTGGCGCTGTTTGCGGACGTGTTTGCGCTGCCGGCGCGCGGCGTGGATTCGCTGACGGTGAATCCGCACAAGCTGCTGGGCGTGCCGCTGCAGTGCTCGTTCCTGCTGGTGCGCGAGGGGCTGGGCGCCATGCGGCGGGCGCTGGGGCTGGGCGCGCAGTACCTGTTCCACGGCGACGTTGACGAGTGCGGCGGCGCAGAGAGCCTGATTGGCGAAGACGCGGGCGACGCGACGCTGGGCTGCGGGCGGCGGCCCGACGCGATCAAGTTCTGGCTGATGTGGCGGTACTACGGCACGCGGTACTTTGAGGCGCGCGTCGCGCACGCGCGTCGGATGGCGCTGGCGCTGGCGCTGGCAGCGCGCGTGCGCGAGCGCCAGCAGCAGACGCGGCGTGCGGGCCGCTGGCGGCTGGTTGCCGAGCCGGCGGGCACATGCGTGTGCTTCTGGTTTGCGCCGCGCGCGGTGGCCGGCCCGGAGCCCGACGCGCAATGGGGCGCGGCCACGCGGCGCGTGTGCGCGCGCATCAACGCGTCGGGCGCAATGCTGCTGGACTACGCGGCGGCCGACGCGCGGCCGGACTTTTTCCGCATCCCGCTCAACAGCCCGGCGGTGTCCGAGCAGACCCTGGACCAGATGCTCGATCTGATCGAGCGCACGGGCGCCGAGCTGTACGAGTTAGAGTAATTGAGTGTTATTTAGAAATCGTCAATGTCGCTTTCGTTCTCGGACAGCTGCGTGGGCACGCCGTACTCGTCGCGGGCCGCGGGCGGCGGCGGACGGTCGGCGGGGCGTCTTCGCGCGCGGGAGTCGTCGCTCGCGTATTCGTCGGGCTGGTTGACCTGGTTGCAGGCGTCGACCCAGTCGCTGTACACGTCGACGGCGTCGGACAGGTGCGTGACGGCCGACTCGAACCGCGCCGAGCACACTTTGCAGCGCAGCGTGCCGATGCGCTGCTGCTTGTCCATGTTCACGGTCACCGACTCCTCGTGGTTGCATAGCAGGCAGCGGAACGACGTGTCCAGCTTGGTCTTCTTTTTGCCCTGCGGCTTGCGCGCAGATTTCCGCTTGCCCATTGCAATTAAGCGAATGTGAGGGTTTAAAAAAAGGGCGGGAATTGGAGGAGAGGAAAGGAGAGAAAGAGCTGATTCTTGATCTACACACAAAAAAAAGCTACCACAAATCAACCTGCTTCTTTTTCTTCTTCTTTTTCGTCGGTGCGGGAAGCTCGGCCAGCGCGACCGGCGGGTACGCGTGCTGCTGGGTTGGATACGCGTCCGGGAACCCTGGGTACGCGTCCGGGCCCACCTTCGCGCCGTACACGGGGTCAAAGTTCGGGTATCCGGCGTCCATCGGCGACGCATCGAGCCTGTCGGGGCGCAGCTTGCGGTACTCGTTGGCAAACATCGAGTTGCGCTGGTACACGGACGACTGCTTGGCCGAGTTGCAGCCCGAAGACACGTCGTACATGCGCTGCAGCCCGTCCTCGCGCAGCTTGCCGACCCAGTAGTCGAGGTAGCGCTGGCGGCGCACCAGGCAGTTGGCCAGGGGCGCGCCCATGATCGACCACCAAAACACATTGGTGGCCAGGTGGTCGAACGACGTGGTGACAATGCGCAGGCGCTGGCTGAGCGCAAATTTGGGCGACGTGTAGTGCATGATCGTGGTGAAGATGAGCACGGCGAAGACCGCCGAGCAGGCGAGCAGGGACTCCCGTGCCTCGTTGAACGAGCTTTTGATGTTGCGGATGCGCCAGCTCAGGAACGCGACGATCAGCCAGGTGGCCCAGATGACGGCAAACAGCGACGCCTTGAAGCCCGCGTGGTAGTAGCAGATGTCCAGCGCCGACACGTACTGGATGGTCAGGCGCGGCGCCACCACCTGCGACACCACGCCGTACACCGCCATGCACGCGCAGTACGCCGCGTACGGCGCAAACAGCCCCCAGCCGCGGAACGGCTGGTTGTTGCGGAACACGCGGAACAGCCCGTACGCGCGCATCGCAATCAGCGCGCTCAGCGTGCACACGCCCAGCACAATGCGCACCCACACGCCAAACGCCTTGCAGTTGGTCAGCGCCGTGCCGGCCAGCGGCACGTGGCCGTTTGTCTGCAGGTCGCCGGCAAACCACAGAACGCCCGCGCACACCATGCACGCCATCAGGATCGGGCTCTTGCACTTGATCGGCGGATACCGCCGGTGCCAGAGCATGTATGCCGCCGCCAGCACGTCGATAAAGTACACCACTGCGATCACAACGACCATGATGCCGTCGCCCAGCCCGCGCGCGTCCACGCGCTCGCCCATCAGCCGCCCCATCTCCACGCGCCGCTGCTCGCTGGCCGTCAGCGAGAACGAAAGCCTGTTGCCCATTTCCCGTTATACTCTTACTTTACACGCTGTGGAGGGGCTAAATAGTGGATACAATATAGACGTTACAATAAAAAAAGACATAAGCAAATATAAGTGCAAAAAAAAAAGTTTTTCCATTCGGTCTGAACAACCTTTGGGCAGATGAGAAACCCCCCAAGCCAAATACTTGTTTGTTTCGTGTTCGAATCCCTCCAAATCTTTCCATACCAGGCAATCCTGGGACAGACATGGGAGAAGGATCTTCCCTGCCCCTAATTTTTCTATTGCTTCCAGCGCCAATTGTTTGTTGTTTTCTCCTCTCACTGTCCTTTTTTTTGGCGCATGCATGTTCCAGGAAAACAATATGGTACATCGCATATTTAGACTCATTTCCGAGTAAACGGAAATCCGGGTTCAGAACTCTCCAAACACAAACCGACAATTAATCCAAAGTTAAATGAACGCATTTACCGTTCCAAAAACCTCCCCACTTTTTTATTATCGAAAAAGTGGTTCAACCTCGTGATCGTTATTTCCTTGGTCCCTCAGGAAAATCCATTAAAAAAAAGCTCGTGAAAAAGAATGGTTATCCAAATATGGCAAGCTAATAATTCGAAACAAAGAGAGATTCACGGCGCCGGAAATGGAAAGCTACAGAAGATGCACTACGGCGGCTCGGGGACCCCTTCAAGCAGGAGCAGAAATCGCAATTACGC
>JANBPA010000380.1:0-11337 GCA_027575275.1 Coemansia sp. RSA 2711
GGATGAGGTGTGTTTATGCTGGTTGCCAAACACGTTTGGCAGGGTAAGCGCATCAGTAATTTTTCTAGTGACAAATGCAATGCCTGCACAGAATAGAAACTGTTGCAGCTGTGTTAGCATTTTTCTATTAATAGTCTGAGTTGGACGGTTTAGTTGATTGATTAGTTGATTATAATTGTGCTGACAGTGCATATTTTTGAGAACTGCATCTGGCGCAGATAAACACACAATGATGCTATTATGCCTTTTGCCTTAAATCAAATTCCAGAGATCTGGCCTATTATATTTGCTCTGAAATTCATCATTCTCGCAATTTAAATCATCTGGCATTTCCATAGTTCCTGCACAGCCCACCAGGTTTTTATTGGTGTCAAAAACATACGCTTTTGTTTGATCGTCGAATATAATGTAACTATTGGTTTTAAACACTTCCAAATCCTCAACAATACTTAAAAACTGTGCATCCAGAATTTCTGGAAGAATATTTTCTGGTATGTTTTTATAGCCACTTTGGCCTGACACAGTGTCCTTATAAGAATTAACACTCATTGTTCAATTGTAGTACAAGGCTTAGCAGCGGTTGGTAGTGTTTGATGGAGGTAAGATAATGCCCAGCAATCAGGAAGATAAGGAAGGAATGCAGAAGAAAAAGAAAAGGGTAGCCAGAAAACAGGGAAATTGCTGGAAATTTATTTGCCGGCAGCGTTGACTGCCAGCGCCGTGCCCCTTGCCTTGATTGGAGAAGCAGCCGGAGCACGCATTCTTTGACTTGGAAGTCGAGCCCTATTTTTTTATTCTTTTGCTTTTAAGAATTTCCAGTCGCCCGGAAAGACGAGGAGATGACTTGACTGAAAAAGTGGGTATTCCGCACAATTAAAAGGGTAATTCTGCGGCAGTCATTGCACTCGCTGACTGGAAGGTACCATAGACTCTCGACGAGTAGCCTTGTAATTAGCCGGCAATAGCCACCATGGTTAACGTATGCAGGGCGCTTCGGTCGCTGGATGCCTTCAACAAAACCTATTGCAGTTTCTTGTTTGAACAGCGAAAGGATAAAGAGAAACGGCAAAACGGCAATCGAACAATAAGGATGGAACCTCCTCTGGTTTCCGCAGCTTGCAGTCTTGTGTGAATTAATCGTTTGCAAGGGCTGTCTCTGCACTTCCAGTCAAGCCCCATGCCGCCGACCCACCCACGACGCTCATGCGGAAATACCACGGGTTGGGTGACGGGCAAGTGTGGCAAGCCGGATTTTTCCAAGTCCGCCAGGCCTACGACATGATTTCTAGAGACAGTGCGGATATCTGATGGCACCACCGTGAACACCACTTTACGGAAGTACCCGGTAGTTTATTATTTTTTGCTGTCAAGTCAACGTAGCATTCCGCTTCACTGCCGGCGGGTCTAACCCCGGGTAAACGGGGATGCCGAGCAGGCGCCGTAGAGCAATCCTGTTGATAACTTTGCCAGCAAGCATGCATCCGTATGCCGATCAGTACATGATCTGGCTGATCAACGACGATGCGCAGCCAGAGAAAGCACGTTTTTGTGGCCAGTCGACGTATTCTCTGTTGATTGTTTCTCCAGCGGTTGTATTTTTTTCCTTTGGTATATCGCCTGGCGCGCATTCGAATGCCGGGTGCTGGCAAATGTTTCCCCAAAGCACCGACTCCCTTTTTGCTCGGGTCAACACGCTGCTCGGCGCGGCAAAGGGCGCCGGCAGCGTCGACCAGCAAACTCTGGCCGAGCTGCAGCAACTGATGAACGCGCTAATTGAGGCCACGCTTGGCGCCGACGACTGGCTGATCGTGCCGGGGAATGGGCGGGCTGTTGAGAGTTTGCTATATCTGGTCGACCGGATGCTCGAAGGACGCAGCTCCTCGCCGCTCTGCGACTGCGGGGTTAGATCTGCGGTGTTGGTGGTGCAGAGAATGCCCGCGGATGTTGCACAGGTTTGCAGCCAGGGCGGCGACGAGGCGTCGGTATTAGGGCTGCGAATAGTAGACTCGTGTCTGTCAAAGCTGGTAGACATCTGCGATGAGACCGAGAGAAAGCTGAGCGCGTTTGTTGCCGCTGCAGCTGACGAACACACATCTGGTGCCGCAGAAAACGACGTGACCGACGTACTACATGCGGCGCTTGCGAGCATTGAGGGTCTTGGGGCTTGCTTTGAGAGAATGTCTCTGGGCCACGACGGCCTGCTGAACTCGCCGGCGATTTGGAAATCGGTGCTCGAGGGCACTAGTGCCCTGGCGCTGTACCTTGTGCGCTCGTTTGAGTGTGCGTGCAAGCTGTTCACTCACTGCAACCAGGCGGCATTGAAGCGGAGATCGCGGTATGCTGCCGTGAGTAATTCGCTGTACAAGGCGTCGGGCAAATTGATGGACCAGGTGTCGGCCGTATTTAGCGCCGAAGCCCACCTTGCAGCCGACTCGGGCCGGAAGCGCTCGCTGCTGGAGCGGTTTTGCGGCTATGCGTTGTCGGCGCACAAGTCGATCATGAACTCACCACCACAGTTTAAAGCGGTATGGAAGGCGCTCTGCGTGATTGTGACGTCTTTTTCGGCCGCATCGTTTGACGGCTCGGGGCTGTGCCTGAAGGTGTACATGCAGTCTTGCGAGACGGTGCGCACGCTGGCGACGCAAGCAGTGTCCGTGCTGCGGCGGTCAAGTGCCAGCGACTTGGGCGACCAGAAGCTGCAACGGCGCTTGAAGGGAATACTGGCGTTTGTTCGGTTTATTGTCTTCCAGATGTCGTCGCTCTTGGCTAGGATCCAGAACAGTGCGGTCGGGGCTAATCATGCCGAGGTGGTCTCGGCGGCCATGCCGATGTTGAACACGCTGCTTGGCGAGCTGACTGCAGCACAGCTGCTGGCATCGATGCCAAAGGATGTTGCAGCCATGATTGACCACCTGGTGTCCACGGTCAGCACAAAATTCACGCTGTCGCTGTTTTGCGCCTATCCCGAGCTGATTTTTGGATATCTAGATCGGCTGCAGCAGCACGCCAGCGGCGGCGACACCGTGCTGAACGACCAGCAGCACACGCCGCTTCTTGACAGAATTCAGAGCCCAGTGGCTAACCGCGAGATCATTCGTACTGTCCTCTTGGGCGTTGGGTCGTTTACCGAACAGCAGCAGACGCAGCTCTTTGCACGCAATGTGCCGTTGCTGGTGGCCTTTTCAATGGCGATTGACTGCGACCCCGCGTCGGTGTTCTCGGTTACCAAGGGGTGTTCATGGGTCCACAGCGAGCAGCAATCGGCGACAATAGAGTACGAGCAGCTTGTGTGCGCCGCTGCACTAAGCGCGACCAAGCTTGCTACGCCGGCGATTTTTGAGCACTGGGAGACCGCGGCCTTGCGGGCTATTTTGCAGGCGCCATCGGGCAGTCTGGGGGCAATGGTTATTACGGACGCCTGGGGACTGCTCGTGACCAAGGCGCTATTGCCGGCTGCTGCGGTCTCAACCGTGGTGGGCATCCTTGATGTGGTGACTTCTAATCCGCAGTTTGTCAGCGAGGCAGGTCGATACCATGTCAGGCAACTGCTAGGCCGGCTTTTTCCGGCATGCCAAGAAGACGAGCTGAGTCTGTGCATATCCAGCATCCACGATCATGTCAACGGGCAGAGCGACACGGCGACTTTGGAACTGCTATGCGTGGTTATTCCCTGGAACCTATCGACGCCAGAGTCGGCGGTTTTGCAGACCGGCCGTGCACTTCTCAACGCTAGCATATCTCTGCTCGGTAGCCGAGATACCATTGCCGACCAGGCGGCGTTGTTTTCGGGGCTGGCGGCGCTATTACCAAGCTACCAGTTAGACAGTCGGCCAATTCCAAGCGACGAGATATGGCGATACGCTTACGTGATATTCGAAAAGGCGCTAGAACAAGTGGATTCGGCGGACGCTGGCGAGTGGCAGCGCGGGATCGAGGCAATACTGCAGCTGGCATTTGTCCTTTCCGAAGGCGGGTATAACCGGGCATTGGAGCTGCTGGAGCTGTGCGGGCGCAACATTTCAAACACGATGCTGCAACAGGACAGGTCTGCGTTTTTGCTGGCCCAGTTTGCCGGCAGCTTTGCCGGGTTTGACCTGGTGTCGCCGTCGATGGAGTCTGCGGTCACGGCGCTGAGTCGTATATTTGGCTGTCTGCTGGGCGAAAGCATGCCGTGGATTGTCCGACATCAGGCGTGCTTGCAGGTCATTCGATTCGCGACCGAGTCTGTTAACCAGTCGATCGTCGAGATTCTGATTCCCGACAGCGTGCAGGAGCAGCTGGTCAAGTTTATCCAGCGCGTTCCTGGCGGCGACGCCGTGGATGGCGCGGAGCAGTGCGAGTCGGTGTACCGACAGGCGTTCAGTCGGCATTCGTGGCAGCTGCCGAGCGCGGAGGTGCAGGCTGACGCGCAGCACATAAACGGTGACTCGGGCAATCTCGAGCAGCTGGTCGGCACCATCGGCTTGCTCCAACAGCAACTGGAGACAGCGCTGCGGCGTCCGATGCCGGCAGGCGCGCATGCAGCGGTCGAAGCGGAGCTTGGCCGGCTAGTGCAGACTATCGAGCAATTTTCGCAAGGCTAGATCATGTGATGAGCCTATACATTGCGAGCTTTGGGATGCGCTTCAAAAACAAATTGATAATCATTTTGCGTTTGCCAGGATGTCAGCGGCATCGGCATTATTTGGTTACTTGGCAAGCAATTGAAAAGTGGGGAGGCGACGAGAATGGCAGAGTACTTGACCGCAGAGCTGGCCAAGGTCGGGGTGGACGACGAGGCGATCGTGGAGTACTGCGCTGGGCTTTTAGGCGATGCGTCGATGGCCGCCGAGGAGAAGCACGAGGCAATTGTCGGCTACCTCGAAGCAGTCACCGAGGCCGAGACCGGCGAGATTGTCCACAATGCAATTGCGCGTATGGCCGAGGAGCAGGCGCAGCACCGGGCCGAGGACGAGCAGCGGGCCAAAGACGAGCTGGATCGGGCGCAGGAGCGCGAACGAGCCGAGTTCCGGCGCGACATGGAAGCAGCCACGCGTGAGGAGCGCCAGCTGACGGCCGAGGAGCGGAAGCAGCGAGAGGCCTTTTTGAAAAAGTACGGCTACAACGCGCTGGAGGTGGTCGAAAAGAACGGCGAGGCCGAGATCGTTTACCGCGAGGCCAAGGACACGCCGGCGAAGAGCGAGGGCAACGACAATGCCAAGGTTGTTGCCGACCGGCAGCGCACGTTCAGGGAGAACGCCAAGGCTGCGCACCAGAAGAAGGTCGAGCGGGACAAGGAGATGCTCGAGAAGGAGCGGCTGAAGAAGGACAAGGAGAAGCGGCGGACAATGAAGAACGAGAAGCGTCGGATGTGAGGCACAGCCCGTTTTGGAGAGTTTCGGATAGTTAATATATCATGTAATTGGTGCTGCAGAGCTACTAAGGGCGACTTTGGCCAACCGAGCAGCTCCACGGGTGCGCAGGACGGTCCATTCCGCGAGCAGGCAGAGATCCTCTGGCAGCTGAGCGCTGGAGAAACGCGGAGTGCAGCAGCAGCCTCGAGGCTCGGCACGAGTGATGAAATCCAGCACGTGCTCGCCTGCCGATTGGCTGCCACCTGAAATGCGAGTTTGGGAGTTAAGAAAGGGCGCGGACAGCGGAAAAGCACGAATTTCGCTTCTTCCTTTTTTTCCTTATCCGTTTTCCCAGTTTGTGTCTTTTGACAAATTAGCCTTCATTCTAAACAGCAGCAATAGTGCTACAGCTGAGTTCCGTATTCAGTTTAGCACGCGTCTGACTAGCAAACACAAAGTTGGCGAAAACCCTGGTGATACTCCTTTACTCGTCGTTCTCGCTTGTTTCTAAACCAAAGTCTCGCAACCGCCAAGACACTTTTTCCTAAGCGCTCTGCAACAGCATCCAAAAAGCTCATCTATCAGTCATGTTGATGTTTACCATTGGAGGCGACTCGAACCGCGGCAGCATGAACGCGGCCGAGATTGGGTCGAATGATGATACCAAACCGAATAGTCTATACGGCGGCAGCGTCCGCCGGCAGCAGCGTATGGCCGAGGAGGCGCGTGCCATCGCTCTGCAGGACCTGTCGCCGAGCCACACGGCGGTGTTTGCCGGAGACGACGCGGTGTCGGAGCTGGACTTTGGGCCGCCGGAGGAGTCGGGGCCGGACAGCGGGTTCGAGGAGGACACGTATGTGCTGGAGGCGCCGCTGGCCACCAACCTGCGGCTGGCCGAGTGCTGTATCGAGCGCGCGAGCGGGCGGCGCGAGAACTACTACTACACGATGGGCAAGAAAGCGGGGTGGTGGTTTTGACGACGCTTCGGCGAGCATCATTGAGCCTGGCGGCAGTGGCAGTGCTGCAGGGCTCGCCGGCATGTCGAATGCGAGACGACATGCAGCCGCTGACTCGCTGCATACTGAGATTGCGCTAAAGTCAGCCAGCGACTTGCTGAGCGAGATCTTCCCCGAGGGCGTGCCGTCGCAGGGCGAGCTCAAGCGGGGCGCGCGGAGCATCCAGGGCGACGTCAGGTTCCGGGCGATGGGGTGCCAGCGCCCGTGGCACGCGTTCATGGTCGACGACGTGCTGTACGTGCACGTTTCGGAGTTCAGCGGCAACGAGCACAACTTCCGCCATGCGGTCATGGCGCTGATGGAGCTGGCCGAGGATGTGCTTGGGTGCGCGTCCGTCATTGTTGCGTTGCCGCGTGCCATCGATACGCGGGCCAGCCCCAGCAGCTCGCAGCTGCCCCTGCAGCCGGCGCTGGACACCGACGCGGCGGCGAGCCTGGTGCGCGCCTTTATGTACTCGGGCTTTGAGCTGGTTCCGCCGATGCTGTACTGCCCGAGCCCCGCGTATATCCTGGTAGGCTACGACGCAATGTAAGCCCGGTTTATCTTTCACTTTTCTTCGACTTGACTGAATTCATTTATAAAACAAAACCACTCTCCGGACGAGACTAGTAGCCGGCCGATGCGCACTTTTCTACACCGGGCGAGAGAGGAGCAGATTAGCTTTGGTGTCGGCTGGCAGCGCTGTCAACGTTTGCGATGGGAGTCTCGGACGTACCTTTGTTGCTGTGGACGGTGTACAGGAAGCGGGCTATCGTATCTACCTCGTCGACCATGTGGCTGGTAAAGTGGCGGCTGGCCGCCAGCACCAGATCATCTTTGGACGACCGCGCCTTGACGTTGAGCTTGAATGCCTGCCGATACCGGCGCAGCACCTGGATATTAAGCGAGCCGAAATCAAGCTACCAGAATAAAAATTAGTATTGAGAAGCGCGAGGGGTAGTCATTGCAGTTCATGCGGGGTTTTTTGATCCGATGGAGCTTACCTGAGTGTGCTGCTTGGCTATACGGGGCGGAGACAGAAGAGCATGAGGAAATGGAAATTTCTTTTAGTCGGGAAGTGCCTTCTACAGGTTGTTTCCTGCTGGTTCGTGAAGCCAAAGTTTACCTTGCTGCGTTGCCGAGGTGGGTTTTTGCCGCGGCGCCATTAGTATTATCGACGTTTCTATCAGAAGCACGCTTCAAGAAGGGAAAAGAAATGGAGAGGAAGGGCCGTTTTAACCCGAGGTGTTTTAGCGAGAGAATTCGAATTAAAGGAAGGGCTTGTGGAGCGGAAGAGAAGGGAAGGCGTCAGTGGAACTCCTGCGGAGGCTGGAGTGACGACAGAAGCGAGATTTGTCCCCTTTTTCTGTTCAGCACAGATCGCGGAATCACCAAGCGCAGTGATATTCCTTCTTCAAGGGTTAATCCAGCCAGTCCCCTGCCTTCGTTTATCTTGCTGTTGAATTTACATAAGCGCAGGGGTGTGAATCAGGAGCACCGACGAAGGCGAGCGGTGAGATTATGCTGAGGATCGCAGCCCGAGTCACGGCGCCACGGCGTCTGCAGCTGTCGCCGTTTGTGGCCCGGCGGCTGGCCGGGCACACGCCCAACGGGCGGTACAACGCGCAGGCGGAGCTTGCGCATTTCCAGGCGCAGGCGCGGCGCAAAAACAGCAGCGCGATACTGTACGTGGGGTCGTTTGTGGTGGCGTTCCTGGGCATCGCGTATGCGGCGGTGCCGCTGTATCGGCTGCTGTGCAAGCGCACGGGGTTTATGGGCACGCCCAAGACCGAGCCCGTGGTGCGCGACGTCGACACGCTCCGGCCGCTGGCGTCGCACCGCAAGCTGCGCATCAAGTTTTCGGGGCAAGTGTCGACGATGCTCGACTGGTCGTTTAAGCCTGAGCAGCGGTTTGTCAGCGTGGTTCCCGGGGAGACGGCGCTGGCGTTTTTCAAGGCGTACAACCGGTCGGACAAGCCGATAGTCGGGATAGCCACGTACAATGTGATTCCGGAGCAGGCGGCGCCGTACTTTAACAAGATCCAGTGCTTTTGCTTTGACGAGCAGCAGCTGGATCCGCAGGAGGACATTGACATGCCGGTGTTTTTCTTTATTGATCCGGAGTTTGCCCGGGATCCGCTGATGGACGACATCGACGATATCACGCTATCGTACACGTTCTTCAAGGCGGCGGGCCGCTAAGTTATTTGTCCGATTTTAGAGTTACACAATATTTCTTGTTTTTTTGCATTAACTTCTCCCACGATGGAAGTGTTTGTACCACCCCTGACCTTGTTTTGCGCAAGGGAGGAGAGGGTTTCGTATAAATTGTGCGCTTTGCTTGACGCCCAGCCGGAGGAATCTTCTTGTTCTCCAAACATTTTTTTACATATTTTTGCAACCTTATTTAGTTTGTGTGAATATCTTCAAGTAGCGAAAAAATACCATTTTTTTGCAATGTCGTCGTCGGTTGAGCATATTATCGATTCGATCAAGAGCAAGGTGGACAGAGTCACCCGGCGCCTGAGCGGGCACGACAAGGATGCGGCCAAGCAGGCCAGCAACGCAAGCAAGGATGCGGGGCAGAGCGCGGGCGATTCGGCGGGCGAGGCCGGGCAGGGCGCAGCCAACGCAGCCAAGGGCGCCGGGCAGCAGGCAAGCGACACGGCGAGAAATGCCGGGCAAACCGCCAACAATGCGGTCCAGCAGAGTCTGAACGATCCGACGCAGCCGCCGCAGTAGGTAGCTTTTTTCTCCAGGGACTTTATGTGAAGTTTAAAAAGAATTTACACGGTCATTTTGATTTGAGCTTGGACTGGAGCTCGGCCTCGAGCTTGCCAAACTCCTTCTGGGCCTGGGCCTCCAGCTCGTCGCCCACGTCTTCGACGGCGGTGACCTCGGGAATGTAGTACGAGAGCATGCCCTCGACGCCGTGCTTCAGCGTCACCGAGCTGGACGCGCAGCCGCGACAGGCGCCGCGCAGGCGGATGCGCACGACGCCCGAGCCCTCGTTGAACGAGACAAAGTCCAGGTCGCCGCCGTCCTCCTGGATCGCCGGGCGCACGCGCGACTCGAGCAGCTCCTTGATCTCCACGACGATCTCCGAGTCGTGGCCCGCGCCCTCGCGAGCCGAGTCGTCGGCGTCGTCGCGGATCAGCGCCCGCCCCGACGCAAAGTGATCCATGATGGCCGCGTACACGTCGGGCTTCAGCAGCTGCCACGGGTAGTCTGTGTGCTTGCGCACCGTGACAAAGTCGCCGCCGTACATGATGCCGCGCACGCCCTCGATCGCAAACAGCCGCGTGGCCAGCGGCGACTTGAGCGCCTCGCGCGGCGTCGTGTACTCGACCGTGCGCATGCTGCCGCTGCCCAGCACCGGCACGCCCGGGATAAACTGCAGCGCGTCCTCGTTGGGCGTCGTGGCTGTCTGGATAAACATCGTGCGCCGTGGCGGCTGCTGCCGGAGCCTGGCGTGGGCCCGGGGCACGGCGCGGGCGCTGGCCGGCGGGAAACGGGCGGACGCGGTGGTTAGGCTGCGGGCCAGAATGCGGGGCAGGTGTCTAAACATAATTACAAATCGTGCGGAAGCAGGTAACGACGGGAAGAAAAGAAAGAAAAAGATAGCCCGCCTGAGAATCGCGGATGAATTGATAGCAGAGTCACGTGCGCGGGGAGGCAGCAATCCAAGCGTTGTTCAAGTGAATGGAAAAAAAAGCCTTTTTCGACTGCTCACAGCTCCATGCCTGCATTTCCCAACACTCTAATCACAAATGAATCGGCTATCGGAGACAGACCCGTGGAGCGCAGGTGGGTTTTTGTTATATAAATCGCGGGACAAGAGAGATTGTTGAATGCTAAGCAGTCATGGGCGAGCTGTAGACGACGGCAGGGTTCTGGAGCAGCTGGCGCAGAACGAAGACGTCAGGATTGCGTGGCCGGAGCTGCGGCGGATCATTGGGCAGCGGCTGGCGCAGGTGGTCGAGCAGCTGACGCAGCGCGACCGCGAGTCCTCTGAAAAGCGCAAGCACAGCGAGGTGGACGACGACGCTGCGGCCGGGGACAGGCAGGGAGAGGTAGAGGGCGTGAACAGGGCGGGTAGCTCGGACAGGGCAGATAGCTCGGGCAGGGCAGGTAGCTCGGACAGGGTAGATAGTCCGGGCAGGGCAGATAGCTCAGACAGGACAGACAGCCCGGACAGGACAGACAGCCCAGACAGGGCCCAGACCGAGGGAGCAGACGGGACCGATGGCTCGGACCGGGCGGCGCCGGCAACAGACTCGTCGGCGTCGCTAGCGCAGGAGGCCAACGGGCACAACCACGACGTGCGCGACCTGGAGGACCGCATTGCCTACAGCCTGCACACATTCGACGACGCACCGTTCACGATCCAGCGCATCGCCGAGCTGCTGGCGTGGCCCGAGCGCCACTACCGCAGCGTGCTCAAGTTTCTGCGCGCCCTCGAGCGCGCCGTCTACGTGACCTCGACGATCGACGAGTTCCCGACCAGCACGCAGCCCGACGCCCTTTTTGCCGACGATGCGCCGGCGTCTGCGGCTGGCGCCGAGAAAAAGTGGGCGGCGCCCGGGATCCCGCCGCTGGACGCGTCGGACACGGGCATTCTGCATATTCGGTCGGCCGAGGCTGACGACCGCGACGCGCTGCGGTCGCGCATCCAGGATTCTGTTGATCCGGACGTGCCCGTGTGCATCGACGGGCCCGACGGCTCTGGCGCCAAGGTCACCGTCGTGCCTGTGGTCCCCGACGCGCCTCCTGACCGCGGTGACTGAGGACTGAAGAGCGGCTTGTTTCTGAGATGGCAAGATAGGGAGGGTTTATATTGTGGTAATTAGACAGTTGTTGGTTCCACTCTGCGACATTGGCATCAGGCGCCCTCAGCTGGTTCAGCTGCTTCGGTTGTTTCAGCTGGTTTGGCTGCTTCAGCCGGCCCGGCAGTCTCTGCAGCAGGCTCGGCAGTCTCTGCAACAGGCGCGGCAGTCTCTGCAACAGGC
>JANBPA010000381.1:0-11315 GCA_027575275.1 Coemansia sp. RSA 2711
TTATCGTAGTTTTGCCGAATGGAGGTTTGTTCCCTATAAGCTCGTTGAATCCGCCTGAAACACTGTCCACTCTTCCAGGGTTTTACGCGCGCAAGAGAAATAATGGAATTACAAAGATACGTCGAAAAGCAGAGAAAAACACCCACAGAAAAATGCCAGCCAGGCTTATTATGAAGTGTGTTCCCCATTCTTCACCTTCTTTGCCCAATCAGATCACTGCACGTCCAAATCCAGCACACAGCGAGCTGCGAGCCGAGTCGGCCAGTATTTAAAGATCTGGTGTATTTGCATAGAAAAATATGTTTTATTCGGCCTTTGCTGCTTCCTTGGCCGCCAGACGCTGTGCACGCTTCTCAAGCAGCTCCTCCCGGCGCGAATACACCACCTGCTTGAACGCCTGTCCGGCCTCCCACTCTTTGTACCCGATAAACGACCCAATCGCCATGTACACTGCGTAGCTGACCCGTGCTACAATGGCCCTGACAAAAAAAAAGGCCATACTGCATATTAGCTCCATTGCTGCACATCCTGAGGGCATACTCCCATTTTTATATGTGTCGCTGCTACTTACGCCTTAGCACCATGCGGCCCTGCAGCGCCATTGCGTACATTCCCGTAGCTAGCCCGACGCCCGAGCCAATCAGCATACTCAGTATCGCCATAGCTGTCTCTCCAAAGTGTAATTGCGCGAAGGAATTAAAAAAAAAGCGCTTGGTCTGCCGGGTGAATTGAAACAAAGAAAAGGAAATAAATACAAAAAGCAGAAATTCGAATTGAAACGATAAAGTGCAAATTCAAACAAGAAGGGGAAAAAGTGGCCTGCTTATCTCTGATCGGTGATCAAGAATGCACGTGCATCGCTGATTAATACAGCGGCGATTTCCATTCACAGGCAATTTCCGTCAGCTGGCCTTCCTTTTCCTTCTTCCGCTCACAAGCTACGCCCTTTTTTTGTCCTACAATACTTTACTTTTAACACCAGCCATGAGACACTTGCTGCGGATACGGCCGCTTATCGGGCGCCGACAGCCACGCGGCATTCCACAGACACAGCTACGGATACCGACGCTCTACGGCGGCCCCGCGCGGCACAGCAGCAGCGATAGCAGCGCGGCAAAATACAGCCTGCCCAAGCTGAGCTCGCAGGAGATGAGCGAGCTGCGCGGCAAGATCGAGGGCTACTCACATCCGCAGCTCGACAGCGCCGTTTCTGGCACGGCGCCGGCGCCAGGGGCCCACGAGGCCGACTCTGTGCGGCTCACCGACAGCGCGATCCGCCGGCTCAAGCACCTGTCGGAGAAGCGCGGGGCCACGCAGTACCTGCGGTTGCGCGTCGACTCGGGCGGGTGCTACGGGTTCTCGTACATGCTGGACATGACCGAGGAGCCCGAGGCAGACGACGTGGTGATCGACCGCAACGGCGCGAAAATGGTCATTGACACGTACTCGCTGCCGCTGGTCCGCGGTGCAACT
The DNA here is from genome assembly GCA_027575275.1 of Coemansia sp. RSA 2711. NCBI lineage: Eukaryota > Fungi > Kickxellomycota > Kickxellomycetes > Kickxellales > Kickxellaceae > Coemansia > Coemansia sp. RSA 2711. Next base: position 1,474 of record JANBPA010000381.1, read on the forward strand.
ATCGATTGGCAGGACCGACTTATCGGGCAGGCATTCTTGGTTGTGGCCAACCCGCAGTCAAGCGGCGGCTGTGGCTGTGGTGCGTCGTTTGAGATCAAGATGGACTAGATTATAGAGAGAAAAACAAATGGTTTAATCTGTACAGACATACTAATTTCAGCGGCACCCTGCCGATGGTGCCATGACAGGGAGAGTCGAGTGGAGGAGGCGCGGATGACCGCAGGCTGAGGGTGCACAGTTTGGGGTAGGGAGGATTACGCTGAGCAAACCGTCGGATGAATAATGCGGCCTCGGATATTACGATAATTCGGCGCGTTTTTAGCAAATGGCGCTCGCTCTTTTGCGGTTTTCAGGGGGAAGGGGTGGGGGCCTTCCGTGGGTCACTAGAAAGGTGGCACATGTCTTTCCTTCTGGCGGGGAAAGCCGGAACGAACGGGGGCCAGGGGGATACACGCCGTGCCAGACTATATTAACCAGAGCTTGTGTGCAAGCTATTTTCTCCCTTCCTCGTAACTACTAGACACACTACTCTCTTTTTCTTTATAACTCTAGATACTTTACTTCTCATGCCTGGACTATCCCATCTGCCGGCAACTTCCGCGCTGCTTCGGCATGCGTGCTGCCCAGCGGCCCTGGCGCCCGGCCGGCTCGGCAGCAGCGTGCATGCGCGTGCATTCGGCATAAAGACCACGCTCAAGGTGCAAGAGCGGCTGTCTAAGATGATCAAGCGCGACCAGGCCGGCAAGAGCTCTGACGAGATGCAAATCACGGGGCCCGAGCCCTACCGCGACACGATTCTCGAGAGCATGCCGTCGGAGCTGCGGGTGCCGCGCAACCCGGCGCCAATGCGCGAAGACACCATGGCGCACACGTGGACCACAAGCGACCTCGAGTCAATCGACATTGGCGCGACCAAGCACCGCGTGCCCGATCTGATCAGCGACAAGCTGGCGCTGTGGGCGGTCAAGAGCGCGCGCAAGCCGACGGACGTGTTCTTCCGCAACAAGTACCTGCATCGGTCGGTGATGCTGGAGGTGGTGGCGGCGGTTCCGGGAATGGTGGGCGGGCTGATCCGCCATATAAAGTCGCTGCAGGGCATGCGGCACGACGGCGGCTGGATCGGGCACTTGCTGCATGAGGCTGAGAACGAGCGCATGCATCTGATGACGTGGATGGAGGTCGGCAAGCCCGTGCTGTGGGAGCGCGGCCTGATCGCCACCGTACAGACCGGCTTCTTTGCGGTTTTCTCGCTGCTGTACATGGTCAGTCCGCGCACCGCCCACCGCGTTGTCGGATACTTGGAGGAAGAGGCCGTCACCTCGTACACCCACTTTATCGCCGAGATCGATGCCGGCAGAGTCGAAAACGTAAAGGCTCCCGAGATTGCCGTTGCCTACTGGAATCTCGACAAGGACGCTACGCTGCGCGACGTCGTGTTGGCCGTCCGCGCTGACGAGGCCCTGCACCGCGACACAAACCACCATTTTAGCGACCGGATCCGCGCTGGCCGCGAGAGCCTGTTTGAGGACATGGACACGGTCGAAGACAAGCCGCATATCAAGTACTAATCCACTTACTGCACTAAATAACACTCCTTTATTTCCAAAATTCCTGTGGCCTTAAAGATAGGGCTGGTCTTATTGCAGAAGAATAGTATAAAAACAATTAGTTAGAGGCTAGCGCTCAAACAATAGGCTTCGCATTTTATCAAATGGCTGGCCGTATGAGAATCGTCGATTGGAACCACGGGCTAGGTGTGTAGACGCGGATGCATGCGTTGGGACAGTCCAGGCATCCGGCAAGCGGCTGTAGCGAGTCCATCTTTTATTAGTACGGGCCGAGCCAGTAGACTTGAGCGTTGGCAGAGGCGGCAGTGACAGCGACAATGGCAAGCAGAGCGGCGAACGTGTTCATTAGAAAACTGGATGTGTTGTTGGTAAGCGAGATCTGTGGTGGACTGCGTATTCAGAGTTCCATGCTCAGCGCTGCTTATATACAAAAGAAAGCAAGCTAATATTTGGGATGATGTTTTCTGTCGTTTTTATTGTCTGCTCAAGAACCGTGTTCACAGCATGTATTCGACGTTCATTCCTCAATTGCTAAGAAAAACGTGCAAAGAGTCTGGTCTTATTCAAACAATAACACTTTCAAGCCACGTATTCGCTTGCTTGCAAGCCCACAATTTTCAATTGCCAGGTGACACACGCACACAACGAGTACTCGCTATTTCCTGGTGGGGGTCATACGAGATTTTCCTTGCTAAACTGCATGATAACGACACTCAATCAAAAATGAGGAAAAAAGAAGGAAGAATAAACGCGCATATCTTGCCTATTGTATAATTGTCCCAGAATTCTTAACCGATTTCTTGACATACTACATGCTTTCAAGCTTGAGGACACTCCTATATGCAATTACACAATTACACACAATCTATTGTTGTTGTGTTGCCCCGACACTTGCAACTTGCCATTTGTGGGTGCGTAAGAATCTCAAAATATAGAGTAATTAAATTTACACTTTTAGGAAAAAGAACGAGCTAAAGAAAAAAACCGCGATTTTTGTTTCCATGCGATTTGGCGGCGCTCCCTCTTACACGGCGCCGGCCAAGCTGAATTCCGCAGAGCCAAACAAACATTCTTTGAAGAGTCGTACAAATAAAGCCTTAACTCTTCAAAGACCCTTCGAATAAAAAATGGCGGCATTCCATTTTAAAGTTTCTTTAAAAATGTAAGAGCTCTTGTGCTTAAAAGAAGCTTTTAGCGGCTTGCAATTCTGGTCAGATATTTTAAATAAAGCCCCGTCTTTAATTCAAGCAGTCGTTGAAATAAAAACTCCAGACATCCAAAGGAAAATTAAAAAACCAGTCGTTTATATAATTTTATTTTGTTTGAAAGGATCCTTTGCCTTAAGCAGATTAACTTAAAACCATCCGCGATTTAAGCAGATTTATTCAAAGAAACCGCCAATTCTTGGCATTGATGTTTAAAAAAACACCCGGCCTTTAAAGCAATGCTCAAAAGAGGGTTAAATGTAAAAGAAACCTTTTATCTTTCAAATAGTCAAAGAAGTGGATATTTTGGCAGCCACAAAAGAAGGTGGCTGCAGTGCAAAGGGCAGAGTGGCTATACCATTTCTACGAAGACCAGGCAGTGCCGGGACTATAAATAAGCAGGCATCTGGAGGAGTTCAGACAAGGAAAAACCATCAACTATTCGCTTTTTTCAAGTATTTATCCAAGCATCTACACCAATTTGATAACTAGTAGATACAAAATGACCGATTTTGTAAGTATCTAACAGTGATAAGGTTGCTATTGTAAACACATTTCTGTTTACTAATATTAATTAGTTGCATATAGATTACTCTGCATGATGGTTTTAACACGGCGCTCAGTGAGTTTGCATACAATCCGAATGCTAAATTTATGCAAATTGAGCCTTCGAATGGAGAATTAGTGGTAACTACTTCTAATGATTATGATAATTATGATGACGCCACATTGAAAGCGACTATTGAAAGCCATATACTTAGCAACCCTACCTATTTTGTTGTATACAAGCTAAATGGGGGCGCAACAAATTACTATAAATCGAATGCAAATTATAAGGATGGATTGGTTAAAGCTATTCAAAATACGTTGCCCAGTGTTTTCAACCAATTGCAAGCTGCAGAGGCAGCTTAAAGCAGAATAGTTACCAGTATACTAATGAACTTTTTATTATAATTGCCATTAGTATTTTTTTTGCAGAAACAAATACTAGTAGAATTTAGCGTACCAGCTAACAATTTTATTACTTGGTTATAATAAACGCGAAGATAAACTACCTTTGAACACGACACACTTTTGTGCTTATTCAGAGCCTGGTATTGATTTAACAAAAACAATTCTGCGTTCTACTCTGGTCGGCGATTTGTGTGAGATGAATTGTCTGCTAGACCTCTTTTTATGTTCTAACTCAGCAATCGAGCAGCGGGTAGAGCTCAGAGTAGGTGGAATATGTGGAACAGTGTTCTGCCGTTTGACCATTATGTCGGGTGGCTTGTGACCTGTAAAGTACTAGTAGTGGATGATTCTACTTTGAGCTTCAGAATTGATTGAGAGCGGTCAAATGGCATGGTTAATGCACGAGCAATGTGGGCTACCAAGTAGTAGTTATTTATGTTAGAATTTCCTGACTCGGCTCACTGAGCTGATCTATTTTGGATTTTATTTAGGAGATTGATTCTCGGGTTCCGAGGTTGATTCCTTCTGGGGTTTTCAATATATTCAGAATAGTACTTTAACGGCGACGTAGGAGTATCCGCTACCATCATTTCTAACAATTTAATTCAGACAAGCGAGCTTTAGGGATAAAGTCAAATACACAATAGTCAGACTGTAAGCAACAGGAGGACTAGAACGCAAAGATAGTAGCGGTAGTTCAGTAGTGGCAAGCACAAGTGCCATGATAGCGTTGGATTCCCCTGATAACAGGCCAACTTTATTTTAAGGTAATTTTTTATGCAATGGCAGAAACCAGCGTCTTGGTGGCAATCTCGTAGGCAATTTTGCTCCGCAGAAACTGGCAGTTGTCCTGCGAAAAGGCAAAGGGCGCGTCACGCGTGACGTACTCGGCAAACATGACAGCAAACACGCCGCAGTCGTAGCCGTTGCGTTGGCGCGGGATGTCCTTGGGGCAGGCAAGCGTCCACCCGCTCTCGTCAAAGGCTACGGCCAGCTTGTCCTTGGACTCTTCGTGCAAGTAGTTCAGCAGCGTGCGCAGACATTTGGGGTTGTCACCCAGCAGTGCATCGTAGTAGAAGATTGTGCGCTTGCGGAAATCGATGATGGCGCAGCACCAGTGAACGCCCAGATGCACGGGCACCACGACGAGATCCATTTCAAACAGCTTGACGCGTCGCGTCCACCGGCGCACGCGCGCGTAGCCGTTGTCGTTGAGCGTGCTATAGAAGAATGTGTTGAATGCGTGGACGCGTGGCAGCGTTGGCGTCCGCTGCGATCGGTCGATCAGCAGCTGCATGTAAAAGTTGATCACCTCGTCGTTCAGCCATTGACCGTCGCCCAGCGTGGACATGTCGCGCGCCGACACCGGCACGTTGTTGAGCTCCACAGCAAACCCGCCCGCCTTCGCCTGCGCCAGAACCGCCGGCGCGTTGTCGGGCAGCGTGAACGCCATGGCTGCGCGCGCCCGTGCAATGCGCGCGTCAAAGCTCTGCGCCGCTTGCTCAAGCCGGTCGTACGCCGGCGTGGCGATCCGCGTGGCCGGCGGCGCAACCGACAGCGTGTCCTCGATTTTCTTGCGCAGCCGGGCAACCCATTGGTCGGTAGCCGATCGGTCGCCCTTGGCCGGGGTCCTCGCGGCCAGCGGAGACATTTGGCGGTAGCTCAGGCTGCTGTCAATGCTCAGCACCGACTGCGTGTCGCCCGTGATATACGATCGCGAGGGCGTGCTCTCAAAGACCAGGTTCCCGCCAGGAGCCGGCGGCTCTCGGTACCGGGCCGCATCGGCGCTCCACAGTGTGGGCACCGTGTAGTCGCGCACCAGGTTCTGGTTGCGGCGGGCCCGCGAGCTGTGGCTGTGTGCGCCAATCAGCGATTTGCGCTTGGCGCTGGCCCCCCGCCGCCGCCGCTTCTGGCTCTGGCGCTCGCGCAGCTGGTGTTCATACGTGCCATTCGCCTGCCTTATCCGGTCCTTTGTTCGTTGCTGGCGCGCCGACGCTTGCGGCTTGGCTGGCGTGCTCGCTGGCGGCTTGCTGCCGACCAGCCAGATTGCCGCGCGGCGGATCGGCGAGAGCAGAAACGACATGAACCCCTCACCCTTGGTGGGCTTGGAGTGCACCAGCCAGCCGTCGTCTGTGTAGTGGGTAGCCAGCTTGTGGTGTTGCGGAAAGCCTCCGGGAATGTCGAGCGAATCGCTGGCGCGCGGCCGCTTGGTTCCGCTGGACGCCATCGCAATGCAGCAAGAAGTGAGAAATAGTAAAAGAAAGGGGAATTCCGGGGCCCTGATTAAGAGAATTATACAAGAGTAAAGAAAGAGGTGGAGGAAATAAAAGCCGGAGAAACGATTCGCTGAACGCGCTTCCAAACGCGTACAAACTGGAGATGAAAAAAAAGGCCAGAGCTAGATCTGATCAGCATGTCGATCAAAGCCAGGCATTGGAAATTTTCAAAGCCCACTTTCTCTTTTAGAGTTTATCAAGGTTCTGCTTTTCGCCTTTCTTTTATATTATTATTTATTAGCTAGAAAATCTTTAGTCGTTTAGAGGGTGGGAGAGGAAAATGGAGCAGCAGCTAGATGAACTTGTGGGCTTTCTGTCCAGTCCGCGGCCCGACGTGCGGCAGCTGGCGACGTCGTACATTGTGGACTTTTCGCAGCCAAAGAGCGAGTCGTTTGCGCTGCTGCTGAAGCGGCTGGACCGGCTGGTAAAGCCGCTGCTGGTGGTCTGCCACGAGACGCCCGAGGCGGCCAACCGGGCCATGTCGACGCTGGTCAACCTGTCGACGGACGCGGCCACATGCCGGCAGTTTGCCGACGAAGACATGCTGGCCATGGTGGTGCGCATGATCACGTCGCCGTCGTGCTACATCGCCGATCCCGCATGCATGCTGCTATCGAACCTGACCAAGAACGCCGACGTGTGCCGCCTGCTGTGCGCGCTCAGCATTGGCGAGGTCCCGGGCATCTGCAGCTCGGCTCTGGCGCTGGACCAGCTCACCGATGTTTTTGTCAAGGGCATGGACCGCACGTACAACAAAAACGCCACGTTCAACTTCCTGGCCAGCGTGTTTGCCGACGTCACCAACTACGCGTTTGGCCGCAGCTACTTTCTCGAGCCCGCGGCCTACGACGGCAAGCTGCCGATCACCAAAATCATGGTGTTCAGCGAGTATCCCGAGGTCATCCGTCGCGGCGGCGTCGACTCGACCATGAAGAACGTGTGCTTTGCCAAGGACAAGCACCGCGAGATCCTCGACCCGCAGGGCACCAACATGCTGCCGTACATTTTGCTGCCGCTGTGCGGGCCCGAGGAGTTCGACATGGAGGACATGGAGGCGATGCCCGAGGAGATCCAGTTTCTGGGCGCCGACAAGCGCCGCGAGCAGGATCCCAAGCTGCGCGCCGCGCTGCTCGAGGCCGTCAACCTGCTGTGCACCACGCTTTATGGCCGCGAGACCCTGCGCGCCAAGAACGTCTACTATGTTTTGCGCGAAATGCACAAGGTCGAAACCGACGACGCGTGCCAGGACCTGAACGAGCGCGCCGTGCAGCTTATCCAGGGCGACGAAAGCCACGACACCCGGAACGAGGACCCGGCTGACGACGCAGACGCATTCGAAGACATCTAGTCCTTTTTTCTCGGTGCTTTGCTTCTCTGGTGTTTGCCGCAAGAAAAGCCCTAGGGTGCAGTCATCGGAGACATGGAAAGAACAGTAATTAAAAGAACGATCAGGCATTGAAAACTTGCACACACCCCAATCTTTTTTGGTTAAAAAGCATGGTCATTCCTTTGCGTCCAAGTCTTCCCTCCAAAAGCAAAAAGACGCCCTTTGAAGAGGGGGGAAAGAGGCCGGCGCTATGCTTCGGCACCGCCGCCCTGCAAAAAAAACCATCCGATGCTTTTTTTTGTCACTGCACAGTTTGGTTAGTGTTGGCAAATAGCCATTCTTTAGTCCAGTGTACGCGTATGGAAAAAGTATAGCTGAGCGCACTGAAAAAAAAAAGCGACCAGCAGAAATAAACCAAACTCGTCTTCTGCCTTTAAACTTGGCTGTCGGCCAATTCCTCCCGCCCCATCCCTCCCTTCCTTGAGCAAAGATTTTTTATGGCTTTGTCCCGCCTTAGCAAGGGCCCCTGCCTTTAAAGCAAACGCTGCTTTCTTTTGTAAAAGAACTTGCTTGCACGCTATTCCGCCTCCTTACAGCAGAGTGTCTCCCGACATCGCACGGCATACTTTTTGCCTTTTTTCCTCTTGTCTCCTTATTCTTACATTAATTTTTTCGCTATTCCATTTATTTTCTAGGAAAACCAAAGCAGGTGGTATAAGGCTACGACCGCGCAAGCATTTTCTTACACTCTAAACCCTGTCTCTATTACGGTGCTCTGCCTTTCAGTATAAGCTTGGCATGTATTCCTCACGTACACCTATTTCTAATAGCTCGCCGTTTGGCAGCCAATACCAATATGTTGCTGCCAGCCTGTGCCCAGAGGAAGTAGACCTTGTCCACGAAATTGTCGATGCAAACGCACATCGGTGTACCCGGCAGCAACTCTATACAGTAATAGCATCCACCATGTCGCTCTGCCTGTACAGCGACATAGTTGCCGAAGTCGACCAATATATAGCCAAACTAATGAGCCACAGAAATTCTCTTGTTCAGCCACCTGTGGTACCCATGTTGCCACAAGTACCACCACAACCCATTCCAACCAAAACCCACATGGAAACAATCTCGCCATATGCAGACAAAAAGCAGCTCGTCAACACTGAAGACCCGTACAATGAACTCGACGGCAAATGGCAGCCATGGGAAGAAGCTATTTTGAACAAGTTTCTTGCTCAAAACGAGGGCCTCAGGAAAAGCTGGGTGCAATGTGCACGTCTTGTGGGTACAAAATCCAGCTCTCAATGCAAAGCAAAGTATAACAACGACAAGGCCAAAATGATCTCTGAAAGAGAGCTTCAAGTCTAAACCAACCATGCAATCTGCTTTTTCTTTTTCTCTGGATGCACAGAATTAAAATTTTGAGAAAAGAATTAGTATGCTATTGCTATGCCGTTTTAAAATACTTTTTTTTTGCACAAATACATTTCTTATTCTATCTAACATCCAGTGTAGTACAGATGGAACAATCTTGTAGATTGCTGATCAAGTAAATTATTTTTGTTGGCAAGAAAATAACAATTGGGTTTAAGCATACTGTGCACTACCATTTGGCAAGCTTATTATATGCATACACCAGCAAAAAAATTATTGCTCACGAGTGATTAGAAATCGTGTTAAAACGCGGCAATTATGCAATTGTATGGACAAAAAATATTGAATTAACGTATATTTCAGGGTATTTATTATCCACAGAGCAAACAATAGCATTGCGCAATGTGTCAATTGTGCGAAACCTGATGAAAATCGGCTCAATATGTGCTTTCAACTTATGATACCAATAAGCCAACATCAACAACCACTCAATGTGCACACTTTGGTATTTTTGTATACAGCTCAAGCAAAATCGTATAAATACTCGTAGATTTTTGTTCATGTTACAATTTTCTCTCATCAACAACCAGTCTACACCAAACCCCCAAGCCAAGCACACCAACACCAACTTTTTTCAGAACAATGAACACCGTTACCGCGCTGCTCGCCATTGCTGCTTTTGCCGCTGCCACTGCCAACGCCCAGGTCTACTGGCTTGGCCCCTACTAATTGCCTGCACCTTGGAGTTCAAGTTTTTGGCCCTGCAATTACTAATTTTAGCCAGTTATTTTTCAAGCTGCTCACACGTCATGTTTAAAATAAACGGCTTATAACATTTTTGTTACAATACGCATGTACGTTCAATTTGGCGCTATCTCTATATTATTTGCTGGCGTCAACAGAGTCTACCAAATAACACTGTTTGCGTAAACGAATTACTTTATTGTTGATATTTGAAATACAAAACGGTCTATTTTAAAAAAAAAAGATAATCAAGTCATCTTCCAAGCAAGTGCGCAAATCGGGCAACTTACAGGGAGCTTGGCCAAATTACATGTAAATTTTTAATAAAATTAACATACACAATGCAAACAAGAATAATAAACACATACAATTGCGCAATCATGTATATCACACAATT
>JANBPA010000382.1:0-11297 GCA_027575275.1 Coemansia sp. RSA 2711
TATCAGAGTTTATTTTATTATTGGAATCCGGGACAGCAGTCCAAAGTTTAAAAGTCCTGGTATCAGTCATAATGTTCATCAGTCAAATGATACTGCAGTGTTGCATCACTGTAGTCATCAGGACATAGGTGTCAGGTAGCTTAAAAGGGGTTGTCCCTTTGATTGGCAATTTAGATTGGCAGGAAATAATTTGAATATTTGGTGAAGTGCAAATTTGTGTGAATCAACAAAGCATCTGGGGCCTGGCCAGGCAAAAACTGTTCACTTGTCACTCACAGAAAACAGGTGTGATGTCCTTATGTCATGGCCATGTCAACAACTTAATTAGAACTAAAAGATTACTTCTGGAGTGAAGAAACGCTAATTAAATGAAATTTTTTAATTTGCTTTTCTTCTCTGATAAGCTTTGATCGAGGTCATGGTTTGATCAGTTCATCAATTATGTGGTGTGGTTAACCACAGGTGTGGGCTTGGCATTGCTTATTTTTGTTGAATTGGCACAGACATAGTGTTAGTCATTTTTGTTCAGGTGCAAGCATATTTTTAATCAATTTTGTGGAATTGGTGCAGGTGTTGTTTGAATTATTTAAGTTGTTTAGGCATGACCATAGTTATTTTGTTTTAGTTGTTAAGGTGTGGGTGTAGCTTTAATTGTTTTATTGCTTATCCAAGGGCATAGTTTTAATAATTTTTGTTTAGGCATAGGCACTACTTTTTCTTTCCATGCAGTTTGTAAATATCTGGTAATAAATTGCCCCCTCCTGTAGTTTTGCAAATCATGGGCAGGTTCTGGGGAGTTTTTCTTTTTTTTTCATAATGCAAATAGTGGAGATTGGGAGGGGCAATATTTCCCACCCACTAAATTTGCCCCTGCTAGGTGTTTGCTCAGCAGTGGGTTTCTCCAGCCACCTATAAAATCTGTCCTTTCTCCTGGCTCCAGAGAGATGAACTTTAGTTACTTTTTTGTAATTTTTCAGGGATTTTCTGTTCACCCTAACTATATAACTATATACTCTTTATTACTACCAATTCTCCTGCCTATAGTCTGGGGTTCACTGCTGTCTGTTCTCTGTCTATACGAGGTATTTAACTCGAGGTTTTGGCTGCCTAGAGTAATTAATTGCACACATTATTTTTAATCCATGGTAGGTTAAGCATCCCAGCTGCATTGTTTCACTACAAGCTGCACACACATTTTGCTCAAACCACCCATATTTAAGCTTTATTATTTCTCCTGTCTCTCCTTCAAGTGACTTGAGTGTGGCTGGAGTGCAGCTGGGGTGCAGCCAAGCATGTCTAGGGCATGGCCAATAAGGTTTAGTAGATTTTCTATAATGATTTTAATCAATGATCAACCAAAAAAGCTAAACAGGAAACTCTAATCTTACTAAATTAGGAATAGCATTGGCAATCATTCCCTAGCCAAATGCAGATCTCATTTAGGAATACACACAATTTAACTGGTTAATAAAAATTGATATGTGAACATTAAATATGTACTCAGGATTCACTGTAAAAAAACTTAGTTGCCTATTTTGCATGTAAGATGAGGAAAGTTGTGGAAAGGGTTTCACCAACTTGATTGCCAGCTTAATTTTACCCATAGTCTAAGCAGTAGTAGATATTAATATAAAAGTATGGAGCTTTCTATTCTAAACTTCTCTTTATTTTATAACCAAGCTGTTATATGTTGTGTTCTATAAGCTAGCCAAATTTGAATACTTTACCAGTATATCACTTATTTCTTATAAAAACATACTTGATTGCAGACATGTGTGCAACAAGAGAAGGTTTTATGCTGTTTATTTGAACAACAATGTCTATTGCATATATATTTATACTATTTATTTATAGTTCCAAGATTTAGCTAAAAGTAAACAGTATTCTTAGATACTAGGCGCTTCAGCACTCGCAACTCAGGGTCCTTTCCTTCATGCCACCAAAAATTATCCAAGGTTGCCTGGTTGACTGGAAACTCGCCCAATGTGAATGCTGATTCAGCACTGTTGGCATAGTCAACTACTAGCTGTGCAGCAACAATTGATGCTGCACGCATTGCTGTCGTTTCAACCAGAGTAAGCTCTTGTACAGCTTGAATCTTTGCCATTATTCCGGCATTGGGGGTGATTAGCCCGTGCTGCTGCATCATAGCAGGCACAACGTTGTCAGCAAACAGTGTCATTTCGCCTATATCTGGAAAGGCAAACTTGGGGTCAGATCTTCCAAATCGCTGGCAAATGTCATATGCAATGAGCTGAGCCTTTTTAAACAGGTACACCGGTTGACCATTGATGTCCGCAGCATCACGCAGCGATGGAAAGGCACTGACGAGCTTCTTCACCAAGTGCGCGGCAGTTGGCTGCTCTGTGCACATTTTCAGAATAAAGTCTGCAAGCGATGAATATCCACCCTGCTCCAGTCGTTTGCCCGTGTCGTGTAGGCAACCCAGAATGATTTCCGCCAACGGCCGCAGGTCGCTCGCCTCGCTGACCATGACGGCCGACGACCCCTTGGTCATTGGTCTCTCGTCGCCAAACAAGGGGATTCCAAAATTCTGCGATATATCGCCGAGCGTCAAGGCCTGAAGCCCTCGGGCATCCAGGTGCGTCTGCGAGATGTGGAACGAAATGCAGCCAAACCGGATGGTATCGGATGCCCCTCTATTTGCTGCATAATGCAGTTCAGCTCGAAAGCCGCTTCCTAGCTGCAGGAGATCGAGGACGGCAATAAAGTTGAGCTCCTGCGCCATATTGTCAAAGACCAGCGGGAGTTTGTGCGTCCATCCGTTTACGTGTTTAATGTATCTGTCAAATTTGGCCGCATCGAGTGTGTCCACGTAGCGTCTGACCTGCTCAGGGTTGACGCCAACTAAAGACTGCCCTGTGGAGCCGATGAAGCGGGCCGTCGATACCCGTACACTCGTCAAGTAGTTGGTATCAGCCGGCGGAAGAGCAACGTTTTCGCCAGTGCATCCTGTCTTCCAAGCGAGCGGAAGCTGCGAGTTGCTGTCGCCCGAAAGCTCCGAGATTAGGACCATAGTTAGTGTAATTCAAACCCGAAAATAAAATATGGAAGGAGAAAAGGTGGTGAGCGAACCGAGATAAAGCTTTCCTTTTTTCTTGCCAAATCGAATTTGTTGCCATTTCATGGAGTATCAGGAAGTCAAGCGCACCAAGCTCGCTTTCAAGGGCGGCAAGCGGAAGGGCGCGAAGCGAGAGAAAGACGAGCCCAAGCGAAAGCAACCGCGTAGTTTTGTAGCCAAAGAAAACGAGCGTCATGGGCCGCGTGGCTGGGTCCCAGTCACTACGTTGAGCGACCTTAGAGGGCCACTCGCTATATATTTCCGCGGCGAGCACTTGTACACATTGTCTTTACCATCGTCGGCGACGGATGTTCAGACGTTAACTGCAGGAGGAATAGGCCGGCCAGAGTTTTGCAGAGTTGACGCTGCGTCGCTGATGGACGTCGAACCGTCACAGGTTGAGCAGGTGTTTGTCGGGCGAAGATCGGTACCGGCGGATGCCTCGGCTAAATCCGAGTGCGAAATGCACTCGTTTAAATCAAGCAAAGATACATATCTATCGGCTGACCGCCATGGTGAGGTTGCGTGCACTTCTGCGGCGATTGGTGCGCTAGAAATGTGGACGCCCGTTCTGCTGCCGGCGAAGGGCGAAGGCGCAGTTGCGTTGAAAATATGTCCGCCAGGAGGAGACCGGTGCCGCTATTTAACTATTGATATTACAAGCGAGCCGACAGACTCGCGACGGTTGCCAGTACACGCCCGCGCAACATCCGTTGGCGAGTACCAGGTTTTTGCTGTAAAATGTCAGGCAGCGCTCAGAGGCCAGCATTCAGCGGCAAGTTCTTGTTAATGTCAATATGATACATTATTCAGCTAGTCTAAATGCGATCGCGCTCGGCGGCGACACCAAAATAGCTAAAGAAGCCGCGTTGGTCGTAGACAAAGTCGAAAATGCGCGCCAGCTGCTTTGCAATTGCAGCGACACTCCACCATCCCACCAGCTTTAGACGACGGTTGCGCTCGCGCTCGTTCTGAGCCAGCTGTGTGAAAGCCGCGCCAATTCCCTGGATGATAAGGGCGTCAGCACCAGAATCCCAAAAACTCCAAGCGCCATCAAAGTCGTCTGATCGCAATCGGAGCTGACAGCGCATTGGCAGCGACATACGGTGAGCGTTCATATATGCAATGATCGGCCGAACCAGCACGGACGAAAAGAGCGGGTATTCAACTTGCTGGCGTGCATGTGGGACCGCCGCACGTATGTCGTTGAACTCAACCTGCAAATCCACGTGCACAGCCGTCGGATCGTTCGGGGTTATATGCGCAGCCGAGTCAGTAGGGGCACTGGGCTGCGAAACTTTGCCAATCTGGTGAGCCGGCAGAGGAGCCAGTGGACGACTCCATGACGATGTGCGTTGACGCTGTTTTTCCAGCCGACGCTGTGCCTCACGCTCGGCATGGCGCCGTAGCCGATCGTGCATTTTCTGGGCTAGCGGCGAGTCAATCATGTCAAGATTGTACATCACACGCACAAGCGTGTTCGGTGACTTTTCAGGATTGGACCAGTCCGGAACGCTGGGCAGAATGACCACGTCGATGCTATCGTTGATGTCGTCGACAATTCGTCTGATCGCCGCGGCAGCAGGGTCGGTACCCGGCAGCAGAGTCGGGAAAGTGACCAGCGCTGAGACGTTGAGCTTGCCTGAGGTGATCCAGCCCACAGGCCCATCAACGCCCGAGTTGATGTGATCGATACTGAGATTGTCCACTTGAATGTGTGTAACACGCTCCCGGGCGGGTGCAGAGTCATTCTCAACGAAACGTTGATACGGCTCGGATATATGCGTCGCTTGGGTGTGCGGCAGCAGTCGTTGGTGCGCTTGGTGTACGGTGAACAGACTGCCATCGTACATACCAACAATTGAATTTGCGTTCAGCGCGTCGTAAAGCAGCCACCGGTCTCTAAATCGCGGCAGGCTGGCCGAGTATATCGAAACCGTAACCGGCCGAAAGTCCTGCCAAGGATGCACGGTCAGCAGCATATCTTCGACTTCAAGCAGATCCAGGTCAAAGTACCCCGGGCGGTGCGTGTCACGGTGTTCGCCAGGGACATAATAGACAGCTGGGTCCCACCACACCTGTCGCCGATCCACTACGCCACGGATGCCACGCATTGAACACTCGCTGATCAACCCCCGATTATCCATCCACCGCCAGAGCGACAGTACCACGTCAACGTGGTCAATGTGCAAATCGTACATTGTAAAGTTTGTGTCGCGGCAGTTGTCTGCCTGCGTCGCGCCGTGCTCGGGACCGCAGCGTATTTTGACGTTTTTGAACCGTATCGACCCGTTGCGCCACGCCGGTGCTATTGCCGACTCAAATGACACGGTTATACCTAGCGCCGAAGAGACCCAGCCGCTAAGTTTGTGCGCAATCCAATCCTGGTATTGCAGCCTGTTTAGTAGCCAGAGAGCAACTGAGACGGTTGTCGTCGTGCCGATAAGCAGCAGCATTGCTTGCGACATTACAACCCATGTAACCAGAGCAAATATGTCGTCCAGCGTCCAAGGGCGCTTTTGATACGAGCCCTTTAACGCTCGGCGCATTCGTGCTCGCAATCGAGGAAAGAAGCCCGTGATCTCGCGCAATATATCTTGCCTGGTCGAAAAGGCGTAAAAATACAGCGGATCAAGCGGCGGTTCAGGGAGTGCCTTGTGTGCGCTTGGCGCGACAAGTCGCGGTTGGCTGAACCGGCCGGCTTTATTGGTGTGCTTGCTAGCCATCGCACCGGGTTTGCCGCATGCCTCGCATTGTGCTTCGTCTAGTTGTCGAGACGTGGTGTGAAGGGCTCGCCTTTCTAGCCTGGCGCAGGTTACTGGTGGGCGGGCCATCCTCTCAAAATTTCCATCCGAGCCGTCTAAAAAGTGCTCATAAAGCAGCACACCTGGTAAGAGACCAAACTTGACGATGAACGCGCCCTTTTGCCGGAACAACCGAAACGGTCGCGCTCGTCTACAAAACAAGCCAAACAGAGCATCGCTCACCCCCCTAGTCAGCAAGCGCATACGGGACATATAGCAAGATCAAAGCCAGTGTTTGTAACTTACGCTAGATACGGAATCCTTGCACACGCATAATGCGTTGTGAGCACTGGAAAGACACCTCTGGCAATACCATGCATTGGCCCCGTCGGTATATGTAAACCAATTGCTGAAGCAGTCTGTTCGTGGCTACGTGCGTGTTTGGCAGGTCGCGGTGCGCTACTCGTTTGCAATTTGCTGCGTAGCCAGAACGCAAGTGCTGAATTAGCCTGAAGCGAGCTGTCAATTCGGCTCCCGGGCCGCAGGACGCGAAGCACCGTCCGCGACATGCGCTGTTCCCTTGAATAAATGGAGGTTAAAAGTCAAATGCGAGCAAAAAGGGCAGAACAAAAGCTGAGGTTTCAGAGCTGGGGATACTGGCGACTAACTGATTAAGCAGCGTGATTCGCAGCCGGACTACATCCGGCTGAGCTGGGGCAGGCCATGCTTGCGCACTATAATCCACCGCAGCGCCGCGTAACAAGCTGTGGCCGCTGCAAAACATGCCACTGCCCACGCCGACACCGCGTTGAATTGTGCACGCGTACGATCATACGTCTCGTAGAGCGCACCCTGCACCGGGTTTCCGATCAGCACACCCAGCCCGCAGCATGCCATGCTCAGCCCGACCGATGAAGCAACGACTTGCGCGCCAAATTCGCGGGCCAGAATGTGGGTGTTTACCGCTAGATACAGAGTTGATAGCAGGCCGAATAGTGCGCTGAATACGTAGTAACCAGCTACCGTATTGACCGCAAACATGAAGATGCACAGCAGCAAGCAGCACAGAAAGTTCGACGCCAAGTTGGCATTTACCGGCCCGGCGACCTTGGACATTACGCCCGATAGAATTCGGCCAACAGTGGTGCCCGCATTGAAAACAAGCACAATATTGGCAGCGGTCGACTTGGCGCCGCTGTGGATGACAGCCAGCGTTGGTACGTAGAGCAGCGGCTCGAAATACCCCATGTTTATGAACAAGACTGCAGCAGCGATGCACAAAAACCGCGCGTCCTGAGCAATGGTAGCAAGCAGACGCAAATTGCTTCCGTTAGCCGGAGATATACGTCGTCTGTACACCATGGATGCAGAGCCACTGACGACAGCGACTAGTATGCCGAGAATGCGCAGCGACCACCGGTAGCCGATGTGGTCAATCATGGCCTGTGTTGCTGCCGAAAATATCATGCCACCGACTCCACCACCGGATACTGCAATTCCAGTTGCCAAGACGCGGTGCTGAGTGTGCCATTGCGCAACAATAGATATTGATGGCGAGAACACCAGCGACGCACCTAGCCCCAGCAGTATGCCTTGCGTTAGTATAAGTTGCCATACTTGACGGGTGAAGGATGCCAGTATCAATGCCACACAGCATACTGCTGCGCCGCTCAGACAGGTGGCTCTGAATCCGGCCACGTCAACCAGCTTTCCAGTGAAAATTCCGCCGACAAACATGCAGAATGATATTAGCGTCGAGATCCAAGAGATGGCTACCGCCGATTCGCGCGAATATAGCTCGTTTAGGTAGTATTCTTGATAAACCCCGAATGAGTTCAAGGTTCCCATGGTCATGGTTAGGTTAAACAATGCTGCTACCACAACAACCCATGCGTATTTAGTATCCGGCGACGCATACTCAACAACACCATCATCGCCAGCTGGGTCGGAATCCGATTGCTCGTTGATGCTAGAGCTAGTCGCGTCTTGCTTGTGCATAGTACCCGGACTATATGGCAGAGACGGTGTAGGCACTGCTTGGCCAGGCATTATCCAATAGGCTGCTGTATAATGAAGTCAAGTAAGTCAAATTTGATTGCAGAAGGATGCCAGGCCGCGCCTTTTAAACACATGATTGGAACAATCTATCGGTCGCGGCGCTGGTATATGACTCACTCGGTGTGTTGGTGACTCTTACGGCACCTCAAAAACCAGTAATACTCCAGTAAGCCCGGGTTGAGCATTGGATGCAGACTGTCCAGTTGTATTTGCAAAAACAGCTCAAACAATGCTATAACGCAGAGATGCTCCTAAAACAACAACATTCATAGCTTTGACCATATACGATGCGGTGTCCCACGTACGACTATCGCCTTTAAGATAATATAGCAGCCCGCAGCAGCAAATATTCCGACAAATCCCCAGACCGCAATTGCGGTGAATGAATTGTGAGGTCTGTCGTATCCCTGGTATATGGCGCCTTCCGATGGGTTGCCAATAAGTACACCGAATGAACACCACAGATTCATGATCCCCATGGCGGTTGTAACAGCGTGTGTGCCAAATATCCCAGTCAGGACGAGTGGAGTAATTGAAATAAAGCTTGCCGACAGAGCGCCGTATATTATCGAAAGGATAATATATGCGGCCATCTGGCGGACAATTAGCATCACCACTAAAACAAGGACAGCGCAGATCATGTAGGCAATTGCGATGCTGTTGATTGGACCAACTAATACTGCCACGTACGCTGCAAGAACTCTGCCGGCAGTGCTGCCAGCGTTCATATACAGAACCAAGTTATTGGCCGCCTGTCGTGTCTGACCAATCTTAATTGCTGCTGTCGGGAGGTAGAACCACGGCACATAGTAGCTGACGTTGACGAAAAATCCACCCAGACCAATAATAATAAGCCGCAAATCCTTTGCAATAGCAAAGAAGCTGGGGCCGTTTCGAGGTATAGGCACGCGTCGCCGGTAAAACATGCCCGACGTGCCGCTGATACAGAGCAGAATTAACGCCAGAGCTCGCAGCGTCCATCGGTGGCCGATACTCTCCATCATCTTTGGCGTGATCACGGAGAATATCATGCCGCCAGCACCGCTTCCAGCTACTGCAATTCCAGTTGCAAGCGGGCGGTTCTTTTCGTGCCACTGCGTTGGAAGCGATACTGAGGGAGAGAATATGCAGGCCGCGCCCATGCCAAACATGATTCCCTGCGTAAGGACTAGCTGCCAGATTGCGCTGGTGAATGACGCGAGGACCAACGCCGCACAGCATATGGTAGTTCCAACCAGAGATACAGCTCTGAACCCAAAGCGGTCAGTGAGTGGGCCGGTTGCTACCGCTCCACCGAGCATAAACAATGGCATTACCGTTCCAATCCAGGCAATCTTTCCAGCCGATTCGTTGGGATAGGTGTAGTTAATGTAGTAGGTAGAGAAGACGCCGAAGCTGTTGACAATCCCAAGCGTGCACATCATGTTAAACCCGGCACATGCCACAATTATCCAAGCATAGGCTGTATCGGCAGGCGCAAACTCAGCTTGCTTGTCGCTGTCGTCAGCGGGATTGTTAAACTGCTCTAAATCGTCGGTTGTAATTGCTTCTGGCGTCGCAACATTGTCGGTACTGTGTTTCTCCAAGTCAGCCTTTAGCGATTCTGTGTCTGGCGTGCGGCTCACACTAAGCGTACTGTCGTTTCGTAAAAGCATAGTTTAGAAAGTGTGCTAAAACATTCAAAGTTTTTCTCCCAAAAAGGTCTGGGTTCTGGTTGAAATCATCTCAAGTGGCAAATATTACTTTATAGCTACATTTGAAACTTTGCCCGACAACTCGGAATTTATCTCCTGCAAAATTTACAACGCACACAACAGAGGCGGGTTTAGCTTCTCCTTGTCGGACTTGGGAACCGTGCCACATTCAATTTGCACGCATATTGCAGACTTGTTAATAATGGTTTGTTAAGTTTGCACCGCCGCAAAGAGTAAGAAAAACACGTCTCGACAGCATTTAATACAAGGCAATCTGCAAGCTGTTCCAGAATTCATCGGTCGAGATGGCCGTTTTCGGACCTACAATATTGCCGTCCCTAGAATGAGGGCTGCGCCGGTTGTAACACCGTGCCCGAAACATTAAAAATGGCAAACCACGGAACCCCGAAAATGTGCGTCATGTTTCGATACATAAACAAGGCGAACCGCTGTCATTGTTTGTGGTTGGAATATGCAAGGCGATTTGAATACCAAAATATGTATCGCAGATATTGAAGTCTTTTCCGTAAATTATTCTAGAGAATCTTTGCCGAATCCCAGCAAAAATGCTTGTGGCGTGCACAACCAACACTGTCGAGAATCCCGAGCTCCTCGGGCGATAGCCTGTTGTCAAGAACAGCCAAGTTCTCCCGCAGATGTTCGACACTGGATGCTTTTGGTATTACGGCTGCATCGCGGTGTAGCCCCCAGAGAAGAAGGATTTGTGCATGTGTCAGGTCGGGTCGAAGTGCTGCCACTTTATCTAGTTCGGGAAAACCAATATCAGGTCGAAGCAACTCGGACTCACCGAGACTAGCATATGCGGTAAACGCAATACCGTTTTTATGGCAGTACTGCAGAAGCTCAGGCTGCGGACACAGAGGATGGAGCTCGCATTGATTGACCATTGGCATGATCTCGGCGTATTCCTTCATCTCATCTAAATGGCGAATCGTATAGTTGCTAACTCCAATCGCTCGGACTTTTCCTTGTTTGTAAAGCATCTCTAGGGCCTTCCAGCTGCCTTCACGATACGCGCGATGTTCGGCACTTTCTGGCGCCTTTCCTGCGACACCTGGCCAGTGAACTAGGTAGAGGTCAATGTAATCCACCTGCAGGTTACCCAGTGACTCTTGAACCGCTGCTGTTGCCCTATCGTATCCTTGCTGTTTGGGCGCCAGCTTGCTGGTAATCCACACATCTTTGCGTTGCAAGCCAGTACTATTGTCCGCAAAGATACTGTTTAGCGCCTCGCCTATGGCTGCCTCGTTTCTATACGCACACGCCGTGTCAATTAGGGTATACCCTGACGCCAATGCCTGGCGCACAACGCGCTGAACAACCGAGCTGTCACGTTGCTGCCATGTACCAAGTCCGACTACGGGCATTGCCAAGCCATTGGACAAGGATAGCGTCCTCAATAGTTTCATAGCCCTGGCGTGCTTGGATATTCAATGCGTAGTTACGAGCCAATGGAACAGAACTAAAGGCAGCAGCAAGCAAATCGCAAGCACACAATAGCAAGCCGGCTAGTCTATTTCTTACGTTTGGAAATACAGGTAATGTTATGGTTCGCGACAATTTGAGTAAAATTTCATTTAAAGTATTTAGCCTAGTGCTCGTGCTGAGCGGCGTGCCCGGCCTTGCTGTTGAGCCACTCATGGCGCTTCTTGCCAAAGTGCGTCACGGCCCAGAAGAGGAACACGCCGGGCAGAATGT